>JANRGW010009872.1:0-12422 GCA_024733675.1 Psilopsiagon aymara
CGACCAACACCCCCAAGTCCTTCTCTGCAGGGCTGCTCTCAATCTCTTCTCTGCCCAACCTGGAGCTGTGCCTGGGAATTTGTAATTCCTTTGCAATTATTAAGTTTCTTATAAAATACACCTATGTATCTGAAGTATGTGGCTAAGACTGACTAGGAGTTTAAAGTAATTAGGATGCTTGGATCAAAATATTAGTCTTCTGGATACAACTCTAATAAATCCAGACCATGAGATGCTATAATCTAATGGCCTACTCTAGGCATATGAATTAAAATTAATCTTTTATTTGATTTCTACTGGATTGTTGCATGATCAGGAGAAGAAAAGCATTGCAACTCCATGAATTTAGGGTTTCCTTTGCAGATTTTGAGTTGGTTTCGATTTTTGGGGGGTTTTTTATTTGTTTGTTTGATTGATTCTGTGGGGTTTTTTTGTGTGTTTTTTTGCTTTATGTCTAAAGGATGAACAGTTTTTCTGACCTGAAATTATTCTTTTTCTTTTGTCAAGAACAGCTGAACAGCCAGACTTGCAGTCCTGTGCTACTGCACTTCACAATTTAATATCTCAAGTGTTTTTTAGAAGACAAAATTTCCATATTCCTGGAATCCTTTCGATTCTTAGTGAAGCAAATCCAAAAATATATTCTTTAATTGCATTTACATATAGATATAAAATCTCCCATTCTCTCTTTCTCTCAGTTTTAGCTGCTACAGACTCAGGATTCCTTTGGACAAAGTGAACCACCCAGCTTTCCTGTAGATTGGGAAAATTGTATTGACCATTTTCAGGCTAGAAAACAAAGATCCAAGAAGTTAAACTAGCTGCCATTGTTAGTATCATGCAACAAGATGTGTGACAGAAGAGAACACAGAAGGCTGGCTCTGTAAATTTTAAGTAAAGCACAAATTTTAAGTAAAAGCCGCTCTTGTGGCTGTGAAATAATAGAGCTCTCAATGGTGCAGCAGAAGGTTAGAGGTAACAAACTAAACTAATACAACCATATAACCCATAGGTAAATGATTAAACAGTGATTTTTCAGCCCTGTACCAACTTAATATGTAGGTCATAAAAGGCGGGATGGTGTAGAACATGAGCAGAAACCTGCATTTTGTGAGACGAAAGAGTAGATTGTTGCTGTCTTATTGGCTGACCTGCAGTTAGGCAAAGAAGTTAGCGCTTGTCTTGGAGAGGCTGGCTGCTGGGATTTTTTCCAACATGGAAGATATTTTAAATCTACAAATATAATTTGGTGAGAGGAGGCCAAATTTGGGCCTGTCAACTTTGACACATCCCTTAAAAGATTCCAAATGATAGAAATGGTGTGTAAGAGACTTGTAACAAAGGAGAGGTTTTCAGTTCTTTTAACAGAGCTATATAATCACACTTTCTTGCAGAAGCATTCAGTGTGAAGATCTGTCAATAGAAATCTCAAACTGTGAATATACAATTGAGCTTTATTATCCCTTTGTTATTTTGTAACTACATAGGTATGACAGACAGAAACTGATTTTAAAAGAAATTCACAATTGTCAGTGTGTCACATGCATGAATCCCACTGCTGGAAGTTTTTCAGTAAATCAGCATCTTTGGGTGGGTGCGACAAATGCCATATTTTAACAAAATGTTTTCGCTCACAGTAACACTCAAGCTCTTAATTTAAAGAAAATGAACATCCTAACATTTGTTACAGCCTTGCATAGCAGACAGATGGTGCTCTGTCTCACATAGAGCAGACAAGGAATGACAGTTATAAGTCCCAAAGTACCAGAAAAAAGGTGCTGAGGGCACAGGGTATATATGGAAGCCTTCAGTTAGACCTGTTACCAAGACATCCCCAGAACTCACATAGGCGGATAAGCACTGTATTATAAAACCAGAATCATGTGTAAGACACCCCTGGTCTCCTCCAAAGTCTTTTGACTTTCTAAGCAGTACAGTGAGGTACAGAGGTCTCCAAATCTTCACACATCAGCAGGACTATTTGCCTGCCTTTGTGTCTTAAGTGTTTATGGTGCTACTCTTCTTGTCAGGGCCTGGAAACCTGCCACATACATTGCGAAGAGATATGGAAGTCTCTAGTGAACTTCATAGTTCTGTCTTTCATGACAGATGAAGAAAAGGGACCAAAACTATGCCTGAGAGGCCTTTTTTTGTATTAACAAAAAAAATTTTTTGAATTAACTTTATTTTGCGTGAAAAGTGAATTGTGATTAATTTGTTTCTGAGTTCTGGGGAGGGGATGTTGGCTGTGTTTCATCTGCCAGTTCAAAGGAGCTGTTTGTGGCAGTTGCCTGGCAGACATAGTTTTCCTATCTTCTGCCAAATCTCAGCTGCCACTGCCTGTACCCATGCTCAGGCTTGGGGATTTCCCTTTTTAAAGTGGTTTATATTTGAATTTCAAAGAGAGGCAAAATGAGTCTCTTAAGATCTGAATATGACAAACATTTACCTCAACAGGCACTATGCTTTACTACAACCTTGTTGCTACTAAAGGAAACAACAATTTGGTTTCCTTAATCCCATTTCTTACAGACCTAAGTGCAAATCCTCTGCCAGAGCCATACACCTGTGACTGAGCTGGCTGAGCACCACAGCAGAGAAGGGGGACTGAGATCAGCTCTCTAAGCAGCTAGGCTGCACTGAGTGGCAGCTTGTTTGTGTATTGAGTGATATGCACGAAATCTCACAATGGAATCACTGCTCTGTGACAGTGACCATAATGTACTGCAATTCAGTCCCCCAACAGGAGCAACAAAGGCCAAAAAAATCCACCACAAGTGTGTTTAACTTCAAAAAGAGCAACTCTGTGATAACAGGGAATCCCACTAAAAAGAAGCTAAAATGGGCTACTAAAAGAATTAAATCCTTCCAGGGGGCAAGAATATCACTGAGCTAAGGGTACAGCAGCAGAGCATGCCCTGTCCTTCGGGAAAGACTTCAGAAGGGGTAAAAGGAGACGGCATGGCTAACCAGCAAAGGAAAAAAAGCTACTAAAACCAGGGAGGATCATCCAGAAAATTGAAATTGTGTCCAAACAGCCTAAGTAGGAAGGACTGTAAACTCAAGACGAAATATAAAACTCTAATCAGTCTAGCCAAAATAGTTTAATAGTAACTAGTAATAGTTTAATAGTAACTAGTTTCAGGGATCAAAATTTCCACTAAGTCTTTTTTTTTTCATCACTTCAGCAGAAACGTCTGATGACCAACATACAAAAGAGCTACTCAGAGGATAAAGGCTTTCCAGGGAAGCCAACTCATTTTTTGTACTGATATTTGCTGTGAGAAACACTGGGGCTATTCCCACATAGAAACTTTATTTTTTCTTCTGTGGGGAGAGAGTGGGGGCATCAGGAAGGGTCTGCCTAAAATTGAAGAGACTGAGGAATGAAAGGCAGTTCCAAAAGACAGAATGAATAGTAAGACACAGTAATATATTTCCACTCAGAAGCTCTTGAAACAGATGGATCTGTTTGAACAGCAAGCGTGAGAGTGATCTGACTGATGTATTCTGCTTGAGTTTCCAATTGGCTTTTGACAAAACTTCACACTAAGAGCTTAGACAGAAATGGAACTGCCACAACATAAAAAACTGTTGCAACATGGCTTAATAAGTGGTCAAGAAAGTAAGAAACAGAGGATGAGAATAAAGGGCTGGTTCTTGAACTGGAGGAGAGATCATGGGGGAATTCCACAAGGAGATCATGCTGTTTAAAAATATATGTAAGATACCTGGAAACAGCGTGAACAATGAAGTGACAAAGTTCTAGTGATGACAGGTAGTTCTTCCTGGTAGTAATGATGCGAACCAGCTGTGAAGAATTGCCAAAGTGATCGGGTAATGAAATCATCTAGATGAAATTCACTGTAGATAAATGTAATGTACATGTACATTGGGAAAACCAAACACATAGAAGATGATGGGCTCTGAATTGACACTTACCACCATTGAAGGCAAAGACCTGGGAGTTATGTTAAATAGTTCCATGAAAACATCAGCTTGGGGCTTGGCAGCAGCCAAAAAATCTCAAAAAAAACCCCCAAAACCCAACAAAAAACCAACACCAAAACAAAACAAACACAAACAAAAAAAGGCAAACCAGTGAAAGAGAACAAATAGAGAACATGATCATTCACTAGTCATGCAATTGCAGAAATGATGTTTTAGAACTGGAAAAGGTGCAGAGAAGGGCAACAAAGATTGAAAATGCAGGGAACAGCTTCTGTACGCAGGCTGGGACTTGACAGCTTTGAAAAGAGTCAACCTGAGCAGGTATATTAGAGATCTACAAAATCACAACTGCTAGCAAGAAGGTGATGTGGATTGACTGTTTGCTGTCTCCTACAGTGCAAGAACGCTCAAAGGGAATGGGAGAGAGAGGTTAAACTAGATAAGGGACTTCATGCAGTGTGTAAAGGGCCTTTGCAGTTCCTTTCCAAAGGTTGTATTGAACAGAAGTTTTCAAATGTTCAGGAGGAGACCAGTACTAACATTTGGAAGGCTGATATGTTATATGTACAAAACACATAACCAACACAGCATCTCCTGAAATGAAAATATTTGGAGACTATAAGAGTACTAGGAGGAATGGAAATATTATATGTACATGTGGTGGTTTTATTCTCCTCAGGTGGCTGCTGCTGACCACATCCTAGTCTGGATGAATCCTTGCTCTGAACCAGTTTGGCTTGTCTGTGTACATGTGTGTCATCACACATGCAAATTTTTTAAATCTAGACAGTTGCAACCTGTATTGCTAAATTAAATCATGGGTTTTGGAGAAGATCAAGTATCACAAGGAAGATTATAGTCCTAATACTAAAATAATACCATGACATTTTATGATTATTTTATAATTATTGTCTCTTACTATTTTCCTAGAAGCTGGCTTCTAATCATAAGGTTTACTGTTGGTTGTGAGAGTCAGTACAGAGTGGTGTTCTGACTGCAGAAACAGTGTTTTAGTGGGCAGGTTCAGCTGGTGTTTCAACCATTCATTCTGTCATCCCTTTGCACATGAAGTTCAAGGTCAGGTTCACTACTTTTCACCTGCTAACGACAGCTGAAATTAAGAGACCTAATTAGTCTAAAGTGCAAGAGTCCTTTTATCTTCTATAGCAGATTTTGTGCCTGGCTACCATTTTGCACTGTTAGGCTCTTTTACTGATCTTTTCTTAACTGGTCACTCTAAAATATGTTTAGTATGGTTTCTTAATGTTGCACAGAGTTCTTCCCTAGGCAGAGATTTTATCTGAGGAGTTCAAATATCTTTTCATACCTCAAAATACATAGATTTCAAAATATTATGTTTGTGCATTTACATGAAACCATGTTTCCAGCATTTGAGTTCTTGTCTGTATTGTATTTGAACTTGTCAATATTTTTTTGCTAATAGCTGTTATTGAGAAACATATCAAATACCTTCTCATGTTGCTTGGTTTCACTGTAGAGAATCAAAGTTCTGATCCTGCATATATTACTATAATTTACATTTAGGTTGATTAGGATGTTCTGTGACTTTTCATTTGAAAATGCTGACTGATCAAAAGTGTAATTTCTGCTAAAGCGTATGAGTTTTAACAACTTCTACTTAGACACAAAACATGTTGTTTGTTACTTTCTGATTATAGGTGGATGTTTTTCTTTCATATAGAAATGTTCTGCAAATGCAGGATTCTGCGATTCGATCCATTTGATTTGAGCCACACCTGAGGAGAAAAAAGCATTCTCAGATAGTTTTTCCAAGTTCTCTGTTTTTCAGGTGACTATTAGAAAGACTATAAAGATGTTGATAATCGAATTATTATCAGATTGATCCAATATAAAGGATCAATAGACTATCCTTCCTGAGAAATTTAACAACTCTATTGCAGTTCCTCTTTGCCTGGTACCCCACTAAGTTGCTGTCTGCCTTTTTAATTTTTATTTATTTTTTTTAACAATGTGCAGACTCTGAACTGCACAAATTTGGTTAAGTATACACAGGTTTTTAAGCAATTTGGAAAGAAAACAGCTGCAAAGGAACACAGTGCCCTGAAGTCAGGCTCATTTGGCAGGTTTCATAATAACTTGATAGTAATTATGATCTCCATTGAGTGAGATAGGGAGTGAACGAGATATTTAGCACTGTGTGCTTTGGCTGTGAAAACCTTTCAACTTGTGCTTTCAATTTCTAGGTTTCAGTATTATTAAAATATTTATACCGATATATTTTAAAGAAATAATTTTCCTTTTCTTCACACATTCTATTTTTTAATCTCTCAGAGACATTTCTCCCTGTTTGCTGTCTGCTTCCAAGAGACAGATGCTCTAAACGCCATATAGAGCAGGATCATAAATATCCTTTTCCAGCACTGAAGCTGCAGTTACAGTGTACTGAAAACTATCGTTTCACTCATATAAGATGCAATCTGTCTGCATCAGAAAATGACCCAGAACTTTCTACCCACAGTGACTGGATTCAATTAGGGTTTTAATTCAAGAGATTTAATGTGTGTATTCCAGGTAATACAGGTCTTTCTTGTACGTATAAATTGCTCTTTCTCCTTACTAAACATTATGGAGTCTTGAGTGATTTATGCAATACTTGGAGTTTCTTTCACATCTCTAGCCTGAGTGGAGAGTTCCGCAAATATGCATGTTTAGGACATGTCAATACTCCGAGTAACTACCATGCCTGAACATCTTCTAACTCTGTAATGGCATTTTCTTACTTTAGCCCACTAGTCACAAGAAGGAATATAGAATGCTCAGGCAGTGAGGATCTCAGCCATGAGGTATCTAGAGTGTTGTAATTATCAGTATAGAAGTGCTTATAAAATCTTAGGATACAACTCCTTCACAAACCTGAAAGTTATCTTATAAATTCTAATAGGTAAAAATACCAAGAGAATAAATTTGACTGTTTCACATACTTTTGCACCAGATTCAGTCAGGTCTGAAGCTCCTGGCAAAGTTGTTGCTTTTTTAATTACTATTTTAGAAATGGTAATGCATTACATGACAGTCATGAACAGTCATTATTTCTAGGTTTCTGTTGTATGATGCTTATAGTTAAAAGTTAAGTATTTCCAAGATAGTGAGTAGATCTCATGTATCCTGTTTCTTGTGCCTTTCCAAGGCACTCCTCCTTGGAGAGAAAGTAGTAGGAACAAGAGGGTGAAACCAATTTTTCAGAATATTGCAGTCATGACTAATCTAGTCAAGAGCATGAATGTGATAGATGACTTTGCAACAATGTGAAGGGCAAAATACAGACAAGCTACAAGAGTTTTCCAAAAGCTTCAGATTTTGGCACCCTAAAGAAACTGCCACATGATTAAGAAACTAGGTCTATGTTTCAGACTGCTCTAAAATTGAATGTGAACAGTTCCTACAAATAGTAGTACTCCTAAATGCATTTATTCTGAGCCTGTCTGTACAGCAAGGTACTGTGCCATGTAGTCCAAAGCTTGAAAAAACTGACTCAAGTACCAGGAGCAACCTACATGTGACACATCCATGGTCCCTGCACACTTACCATTTATCTTGAAAAAGCACGATAAACATGTCTGCAGAGTTCTGGTTGTTGCTCTATTAAAGGCAGCTCACATAAAGCTCACGTGTTATCTTTCCAATCTGTTATAGCCTATGAAGTAGATGTCTTATAGATGAAGCAAAGGACAAAACCTGGGCTCTGGATTCATTTGTTGCAAATATTTGGACAACAGATGCCCTGTGCTTACCAGCAGAGCAGAATGCAGGGAGACATGAGGATGCAGTGCCTTGAGGAGACCAGGTGACTCCCATTGGAGATGATAGCTCTAAGCTTCCTTCCTCAAGCCCTTTGCAAATGCTCTTTCAACTGTGGCCATGACAGTTCGCTTTTCAGATATAAATGGTCCTCACATTTCATTCTGTTGCCCACAAAGTTTAGCAGGATCTTTCCTGACAAAGCACACTCATCACAATTCGTGTGCTGCCTGCTGCATGTTGCCAGCAGAAAGTGGGATGGATTGGGGAAAGAAATCAGTGGAAGCAAAACACACTTAACACTTCTGAACATACTTATTTCCCCAAAAAATATTGTAAAAATACTATAAAATTTGACAATTCAGTGAACCTGGTATTAAGTTTGCTTTTTGTTTAGCCTTCCTATCTGGGTTAGAATTTAACAAATTCGGCTATCACTTTCTGTATGAGTAGAGAACATTTTTAGTACTGTGGATCAAGCTGGTACAAGTGAGCAGTAGTGTGAGACCATCAGCAGGTGTGTGGGAGACAGAAGCAATTTGGGAAGCCTGAGAGAGTGTATATGAGGTTGGCAGAGGGGATCATTATTATAAAAAGCATACTAAAAATCTTTCTGGTTATAAGAGGTATTGCTGGGACAACTGTACTTTGAGAGCGTAATTTGTTTTTCTATACTTCAACAGTTTCTGATCTTTGTGTGTTACTGCTAAGATTGAAAGACAATTTCCTTTTCTCAATGCATTTGGAAATACTCATCTTTGGATTGAGGTTGGGATTTTACCTAGAGTTCCCAAGAGCTGGCTATTTAACATCTATTTAGAAGCAAGAACGAGAGCAGGATGTCAGTTTTTAGAATCTCATAGTACAGCTGGATCAAATGGCTACTGCAGAAAGGAGCATTTTCACAAGAAAAACCCCACTCACAGAAAATTTCCAAAGAAAATTTTCAATGGTTATATATGCTAAGCATAAAAACAGATAAATAACATTGAATTAGCTTGTACATGAATATGAAAATGTTAGGGGAAGCATGGTTACATGAGTCATTTGCTCACCAAATACATATTAACATGATTGCTGGATATAGTCTTAAGTATCAGAGTAACTCCATACTGGAAAAGCCCCAACGAATGCATTTGTATTAGCACTCTGTGGCAGAGAGGCTTTAACTTGATAATTCGTAAAAATAAATGCAGCATTTTCGGTCAAACCATGCCAGAGCTGCCACTCTGGGCAAAATCCTGAAGTCAAGAGGAAATTTAATAAGGCCAGAATTTGTTAACTGATAACAGCCAATAAGAAAATAGAGAATTAGTGTAGGAAAGTGATAGTTAATGAAGGGTACCCAAAGGGTCAAGCTGACCAACACATCAGAAACAAAAGGAAAATGTCTTAGGCAATCTCAAGTCTGATGTACTGTTTATAATGCTGGTGTAGAGGACTACTACCAAAGGACTGCTAGTCAGTGTGTTAGGGTAATCTATATTGGAAGTGTAGCTGGAAAGAGTGTAGTACAAAGGCAATCTAGAAGAAAGAAATTTTAAACAGAACCTGGGATGCCTGGTATGATACAGTCAGACTTTCCTGAAGAGAAAGAGGTGTGTCAAAGACAAATGAAATGGGATTACAACAAAGCTGAAATTCATGGAAAGAAGGGTAAGGGGGAAGGGTTCACCGTTCCCAAGGCAAACATACAACCTCATTATATAACTCCTTTTACAACAGGTCATTAATTGCCCATTAAACATACATACTATGGGAAGTAAACATTCATGTTTTGGTGACCAAAGAATGCATATCACTGGCTGAAACATTTTAGTTTCTAATGAGGAACTGACAGTATCATGTGTAAGGAAAATAAAGGGTTTGTATGAAAACAGTTTTGCAGGGAATACTTTCACTAACCAGTGATATACAGATTCCAGTTGACTTGGTACTTTTATGGCTCCATGAAATGATCCTGTATTTGCTGAGTTAAATGCACAGAGAAAAAGATACTGACCATTTTAACAAAATTCTCATCTGTGCTACAGAAGGTGTTTTGAGGTGTGATTCTTACAAATGGATACAACTTACCTCATATTATCTGCCGTGTTCCATGCTGTATTATTTTCTATGCATTAGGAAGATGAAAAGAATGTCATGATATTGGAACTATGTAATTTACAGATTGTTTCTTATAGAATATTATTTTTGTTCTCTTCTTGGGCATAATTTCAATACAAAAGATGATAAAACCAGAATCACTGCAGTCATAAGAAATATTCTGTCCTCTGTTTTACTTGAAGAAGCGTATTTACTCAAGTTTCTTTGTAATGTCTTTTCTGTCTAGATGTTACCACCTCCTTACAGTTTGGATACTATGGAGAATATTGGGAATCAATGGAGAATGCACTGAAGTAGAGTGTACTCCAAGGAAAACAGAGTATAACTACATTCATTTATATATAAACAGCACATAATACTTGGGAAAAATAATCTTGTAATTCTGGGGTGAACTCATTTCTGTCCAGAAAAGGAGCTGAAATGAAAAGCTACATTACATTTTATACCCTTTTCAACTGTCTCTAGAGAGAAGACACAGCCCAAGAGACGTTGAAGCTAGACTTCTAGAAATGGCATACTGCCATTGGAAAAAATTGGAATACTGATATTGGTTCAATGGCTAACAGGTTCATTCCCAGATTTTGTAACTACACACTCACAAGGAGAAAATTGTGATAAAGGGTTAATATGCTGGTTGAACACTTGTTTATATCTCTATATTGTTATCACCAGGGTGTTGATGAGCCCATATTTATCCATAAGCTACTAATTTACTGCCACTTTGCCCATGGTGTTGGAGAACCTCTTTACTTTCCAGAATCTGATTGGCAGAAGCTGACCAGAATTTTAACCGAATCATTAGAGCACTACAATGAGCTTCATACTGTAATGAACTGTGTTCTGTCTGAGGATGCCATACAGCACATGTAAGTTTCCTTACTCTCAGTAGGTAGAGTACATGCTTTAGCAAAGATAATCACTGAAGTGCAAATTCATTTAAAGGTGACCTACAAGATTATTAAAAATAACCTCACAGCTTTAGAGACATATGCTGAATGTCCCAAATGACCAGGCTAAGCCAGGCGTTTAGCACAGTTTTAATATGAAATGTAACCATTTTTACTCCTAATGTTTCCAAGGAGTCTTCACCCACTGTGAATTGTTGGCTCCTTCTCAGTATGACCCACTGGCCTACTGCTGGTCATATCAAATCCACTTATAGAGCCCCAAGGCAGACTGTGGTTTGACCCATCAGGGTACTTTAAAGCTTCTTATTACCGTGTTACAGCGGTTTCGAACATTTTACATTTTGTGTGGATAGGAAATGAAAAAGGATATTTAAAAAAAAAAAAGGGAAAGAAATTTCTCTGTCTGTTAGAAACATACACAGAGCTTTAAGAAAGAGATTTATTTAATGCTGCTATATAGACCCATATTTTGCAAAGGGGTCATGAGATGGATGGATGAATGAGCTATCATCTGCTTAATATATTCCAAGGGGTCACCTCACACAGGAGCAGTTACTCCTATGCAGTTAGATTTTGGAGAGTTTTGAAAAAAAAAAAAATTAAAGTGTAGATGGGAAGAGAGAATTGGATTTACATGTAAATTTGCTAAATCTTCTTTTAGGGGAGTTTCTGAGGCATACCTTCTACATCTCTAAATCTGACAAGTGTTCAATTGAGTGTTTCTACTTCCCCTTCCTATACAGACTTCATTTTTGTGCCAGGTTGCCAAGTGCAGCAATTACTCTGTTCAGTTCTGATTAATTTGTTTATTAAATTATTTTTCCACAAAATTTGCCAGACATTCACTATCTTTTTTTATTAAGGATGGCTCATATAAGCTTGTATTTCCACCTTCATTTGTCATAACAAAATATTCACTGCTTTTCTGGGTGTTCACTTACTGCATTCCACATAGTTGTAACAGTAAAATGGCCTTGGTCAGATTTGTTTGGTATGTGTTTGTTCACCCTCTGTTTCTCTCACAAATTTATATTGATAGAAGCCTTGAATTGCCAGCAAGTGATAACTCAGAATCTGCCTTTACACAGGAAAATAAAATAAGAAAATATTTCTGCTCATATTGGCTCCTTCTTTTCAGCTCCTGAAGCTTAATTGACCTCAATATAAATTTTAATAATATACTATTACAAAAATTTTGGTGCATTCAAGAATTACCTGTTTATAGCATTCTCAAGAAGGTCATTAGATTTATCTTAATACTAAAGTGAAAATAATAAAGAACCCCGAAGAAATATGTACAGGCTTCATCCACTGGGACCTAGAGCAGAAAGCAAATTAGCTCTTTATCTTGTTTGGATTTTTGTTAACCAAGAAAAATGCACTTAATTACTCTGACAGGAAGCAGTGCATGTAGAAACTGCACTGAGCCTGAGGCCAGATGTCATAGAGTTTGAGATAGCATAAGTTTGTTGTGCTGCTTCACTGTAAATAGAAAAGAACATCCTCAATTACAGTTCTGTTCAATCACAAAGAATCATAGAATCATAGAACAGTTAGGGTTGGAAAGGACCTTAAGATCATCCAGTTCCAACCCCTCTGTCATGGGCAGGGACACCTCCCACTAAACCATATCACCCAAGGCTCTGTCCAACCTGGCCTTGAACACCGCCAGCAATG
>JANRGW010009874.1:0-34785 GCA_024733675.1 Psilopsiagon aymara
CCCCCCCGGAATGTGTTAAACATGTATGTATTTATTAGGAAACTGCTTTGCATGGCTGAAAGGCAGTAAACGGAAAGAAGAATACAGACATATACAGACATATATTCTCTTTAAATTATCTGTGATCATACAGGATGGCAAGCCTGGAGTGATGGTCCACTGAACCATAATACAACCTCACTTATTTTTAAGAGAATGTGAAATGCGGTATTGTTAAGAAAGATTCTAAAAATAAAAGTGTCTTTTCTTTTTTTTTTTTTTTTTTTTTTTTTAGCAAAATGGTTAGAATGATTCTGCAGCTGCTAGAGGGACGATAAAAGGAGATGGAAGTAGTAGTTTTGTAGCTGGGAGGTTGGTCTAAAACACTTAACAATGTCAATTTTTGTCATTAAAACAAATTTTGGTTCAGTCCTTAAATTCATACAGTCGACAGAAAAATATCACAAAGTGAATTCTTCATCAAATTTGGGAGAATCAGCATCTTTAAAAAATATTATATTAGATGGAAAAGGAAGGGAAGGGAAGGGAAGGGAAAGGAAAAAATAGAATAGCAAACCAATGAGTTATTAAGATACTGTTAATTGCACTGAATTCTAGGCAAATTAAGTGCTTTAACTAGAACTACATGAGATTGGGAAAAAAAACACACCTAATGTGTATTTACCCTGAGCTCCTACTTCTGTAGTGACCTTAAAATGAAAATACCATGTTGGTTCTGAAACAGATTTTGGCAGAGTTGGTGATATGACTCAAATGGAAAATTACTATAATTTTGGAATGTGGGCATTATATTTTATTTCCAAATAAAATTAATACTAAAGCTTCAGTATGCCATTAGATTGTCTTGGTTGTTTTGTTCCTCATAAGCTCTTTCTTCACTCCCCCTTTCCTTAAACCCACTTTTGCCTTCTTTTTTTTGACTCGCATATGTTGTTAAGTATAATTTTTTAATAGTATTCATAATGCATTGGGTTGCTATTCTTCACAGCCTTGACCTCGCAAAGGTTCTCTCTTCTTTACTTCAAGAAATTCCGATTTCTGCATTTAGCTTCTGACAGCATCATGATAAACTGTTTCTAGGGCCATCTTTCATTGTTTTATCCCAGGAGACACAGGAAGCAGGGAGTCTTACAGATTCTTTTTTTTTACTTTATTTTTATTTTTTTTTTTTTTAAACTGAGGAGGATGTTCCAAGGTTTTCTCTTTGCAGCCTCTTTGTCTAGTGGTTGATTTCCAATAAAACCAGAAAATAAGCTGGTCAAAATAAGTTGAAAATCTTTTTCTTTTTTTTTCCCCTTTACTTTTTGAGCACCTTAGAGACTCATGTCAAATATTGTTCAAATCAGAATTGATCTACCCAGATGCCATCCAATAGACTGGTTCGAAATAGATAAATATGTAAGATAGGAAGACTGGACTGAACTGTAACATTTTATTACATTTGAAACAATAAAAGTCATACTTTTCTGACCACACTTTATTAGCAAAGTAAACTATGATAAATCACATCACCTATTTTGCCATCTCATTTCAATCAAAACTGTCTATAGGGAAGACAGAATTCTATGCATAAATTTCTGGTTACTTACCTTAATTTTCCTTTTGAAAATAGTCACACAATTTAGATTAATACAGCCAACAATTAATTGAATCTAATGAAGTTGAGGTAGTTGAAATGGCTAAATCAGAACGGACATAAGAATCTGTCAGTCATTAAACACTGTTATGCATTGTTTCTTTGTTGTTTTTTTTCTCATGTACGCAAAATGCAAGGGAGAAACAGAAAAACAAGCAACTGACTGAAATCAGTATGTTATGAAAAAGAAAAAATTATGATTGACCTAGCTACTTACGTAAGTAAAACCTTGTGAATGGTATACAAATGATCAAAGTAAGTTTTTTAACATTTTCTAAGCAAAATAGTTAAGGTCCTTCTTAATTGACATTGTCATCTTTTAAAATAAAGGAATTTTTTTTTCCGCTTTGATTCTGTCACTGACCCTTTGTTTCAGGAAAAAGAAATCCACACACTTCTATCAGACATAATCTCACTGCACCATATACCATCGAAGCACCACCTCAGTAGAAGTCACACACCATTCATTAAGTTGCACCTTATGTGTTCATCACTCTTATCCTAAGAGGAGAAGCCTAGAAGGCAGACTATCAATCTACTCTAGAAAAAGCATCTCCTTCTGATGGCAAGGCCATCTGCCCTAGCTCCCAAGGGACTTCAAGAGCTCACTCATTCTAATTTTCTGCTGATTAAAACCCCAGATTCATTTGTACTTTCTTACAAAAGCTAAAATCATTCCATCACTTTTGTATCTGTTGAGTCCATTTCTGTAACTTTTTATATTTTCAAGGGGATGGTTACAATTATGGAAGAGTGCCTCTAAATGATCTAAGATGAGTCAGTTTTATTTCATCACAATAAACATGAATGAACAGAGTTTAGAGTTATGAAGATTTACAAAAGTTGGGCAGGAGAAAATTGTTGTAAAACAATTAGTCTGGTCAAAGTCCTTCAATATTATTTAAAGAGATAGCATGAAAAAATTCTACAATTTATAATACAGACCCCAGGGCTCATCTTAGAGCTTTATAGCTGCTTGATTGGCTTGCAGCACTTTACACAAGGCTACCAAGCTTTTTTCTACAATATTTTAAAAAACCTTGAGCTGTATCTGACAATTGTTGTTAATTCTCTTTCAATTCCAGTATAAGCTAATTATGTGTAATGGGATACAAAAGGGGATGTAAATTTTCTATTGAAATTTGTTAATTTCTTCCTTTTTCTGGTTTAATCCCTTGATTATTATGAAGACGTAATACTATTTTGTGAAGCCTTTTCTAATACTTTTTTTATTTAGGTTAGAACATATTATTGTAAACAGGTCAGGTGAAAAGGAAAATTAATTTCAGTTACATAAAGAAGAAGGTATAAAGCCATTATTTCCCTGACCATCAAGGTCAAGAATCAGAGGCTACATGATTACACCTCCAAACTGAGAAATAAATGAGCAATAATCTTTGCACTCTGCAAAGGGACCAGAAGGTCCCTTTTCCAGAACTGTTACTAGAGGATAGAGAAGCATGTCACTGTGGTATGGAATGATTACCTGAAAAAAAAAAAAAAAAATACAGGCATAATGACTAGGCAGATGGTATCTGTTTTGAATCCTGATAAACTGGCATTAAGCTCTCAGGTCTTTGAAAGGATTTTGAGGCAGTGAAAATATCTTGTGAAACCATTTGCCTTGCTCTTCAGCAGTGCAAAGCACAGATTTCTGGACTGAGTGGAATAGGAAGGTTGTCATAGCAGTCAACAACTCTTCATCAGTTTCAAAACATAGGGCACCTGCTTAATTTTGTTCAGTCCTGAAATTTTTCTTAGCATCTAGTAGAAGGAAGCTTTTGCCACTTCAATAATCCCTTTATGAACAGGAAAGCATTGCCTTTTATACTTAAGGGAAATGTTGTTAGGAGGAAGAATCTCTGATGTGATCTACTGAACCAGTGAAAGGTTCAGTGCTCATTCAGGTAACTGTGTCCTGCTGGCAGAGAAAAAGAGGGGATGTGCTTTAATGAGGGATATGTGTTATGTGGAAGCATGAAAGCATTGCTGAAAGGTATGAGGGCACTTACATTGATGCTATGAAGAATATTTAGTTGCTAGTACCAGTAGATTTTTTTTTTCCATTCTGCAGCAGAACTGCAAAATATTCTAAATTTATTTCCCCAGTGGAATGCGGAAGGAACTTTCTGGTGAGAAAACCCATCTGCAGAATTATACCAGGACTGCAAATCTAGGGTGATCTTAATTCAGCTAATGATCATTGTTATGAAGTTCCAGTCCTCTTGGTTTTCCATTTTGCAATCTTTGCAGTTCTCAAGACCTTGAACAGTCCCTAGGGAATGATCTATATTGGCTTTGTGTGTACTATATTCATTTAGCCTGTGAGAGAGTGCTGACAATTTTGTATAAAGAAAACAGCTGTATGCAAAGGTAAGAGCACATGAGAACAGTCCCTGGGGAATGATCTATATTGGCTTTGTATGTACTATGTTCATTTAGCCTGGGAGAGAGTGCTGACCAGTTTGTATAAAGAAAACAGCTGTATGCAAAGGTGGCAGCACATGAGAAGGCTTTTCTGGATCATAGATATATACATTTAATTATTTTGCAGAGTTGATAATTAAGTAATTGAAGTCTGATGTTTCTTTATATTGCCTCAAATAGACCCTTCCTCAATTCATGATGAATTTGCTCTTCAGTTAATTCTGCTTACTTGGTGGTGATAAATTTCACTTGAAATCAACCATGAGTTTATGTAGCCACACATGCAATGCCTTAAGTGGAGTAGTTACGAAGATGAGTCAGGAATATACCCCCAGGATAAACTGAACTTTTTACTTGCATCATAAAATGATCTTCCTTTCTGTGCCTTAGGCAAAAAGAATGCTAAGAAGTTAAGCTATTCTTTTGGTAGGAGAAGGCAGTGAAACCCTCCCTGAATAGAATGAAGCTGCTTGAGTGTAATAGTTTCTTGGTGACTTTTATTGAGTCCAAGCAAAATGAGTTAGGGAGAGGAGAGTTTTGAGGATTTCACTAATTCGTTTTATTTTTGAAGTATATGTATGGTTGTCATCATTTTTCAGCAGAAGGACAGATTTCTTCAGGCTCTACAAGCTTTCCTACAAGCTGGGTTTTCACTATTAGAACATCTTTGGAGTTTGTTTTGTGCATTTGCTCAACAAAATTTGCCTCAATCACTGCTAAACAAAATAGGCTAATTATATATTTTCATTGTCCTTATCCTTGTATTTCTTTGGTTTCTGACTTGTTTGCTATTGAATATTGTTATGGCCATTATTGGCATTCTCATGATTACTGTCTTATTGCTGGACTTTTGCCAGGAAGAAGCAAGAGCAAGGCTGCTCCACAAGGCAGGGATGAGCTGGAAGCCGAGGGTGACTCTAGGAATGGGCAGTGCCCTTAGCCATTTCTGCACAAGGAGGTAGGGTGGGCAAAACTGAGGGATGCTGGGGACAGCATCTGTTATCAGTCCCAGACATGGTAGGCTGGGGAGTCAGGCTCAGGATCCACCTAGGACCACGCTACAAAGACTATCATGTGTGTCCAAGGTCTGTCCGGAAGGACTGGAGACTTGCACACCTCCAGGTCTGGGTGCCAGTCTGGAACTGACATGGAGCCCCTGCATCACAGCAGAGCATGTGTGGGGGCTCCCAAGGGATGATGGACCTAGTCAGAGCCTACAGGTGCCCCCAGGATTTTGACATATATGATATTAACCACTAGCAACTGCATACTTGACTTACTAAAAACACATAATACTTCATTAATACATAACTCAACTCTGTGAAGGCTGTTTCATGAGTTCACAAGCAAGCTCCAGCTCTTTTCTCAAAGCAATAGATGATTTTACCAACCCATACTAGAGAGTCTGTTGCATTAAGTATTTGAAAGTTACAATATACACGTAAGAAAGCTTCTAAGATCATTTAAGGTAGCATCAGTGCTTCACTTTTCTTAGTTTTTCTCATTGCTGTACATGAGATTGGACAGCTTCACAAGGGAGATATACTATTACCATTTTGAGCAATTATATTATGATTTAATTTAGAATTAATGATAATTTGATAGAATTGCCTTCTGGAGTAAGGTGACTGCTTGAGACATTCAGAGTTTTCCAGTAACCCAAACTAAGGTGGCTTAAGCCATTATTGCTCAAAGCACTTCTTATTCTCGTCTTCTTGAACATCTGCAATTGACAGTAAAAGATATGCTAGCATTGACTAGGGTAAATTTTCGTCTTCTTTTTTTTTTGTGCTAGGCTGTAAACTGGAAACTATCAGGAGTTGCTGCCAGTCTAAGAAAGCTCTTCCTGTTGAGGGAAAATGAGGAAAGAGATGGGCGGACAAGTGGAGGAGGTAACAACTTTAACCAGCCCTGCCCAATCCCCCACTGCAAATGAGTCAATAGTCACAGCTCTAATTTAAAGGGGGAAAAAAAAAAAAAAAGAAAATCTCTTAACTTTCAGGATCACAAATCCTGAAACTGAAAAAAAAAAAAAGAGCCAAAAAAAGAGCCCCAATAAACCAATCACCTAACAAAGTGAATAAGATAATTACTGGAAGAAATAAATTCCTTATCAATATTGCTTTAGATTTCCACATCATGTTGCAGATTGCCATCATGATTTCCACTAGAAATGCAGCTTTTGAATCTCATGATTTTCAGTAGCGTAACTGGGAAAGGATTGGAGCTAGCAGTCGCGGCTTGATGTCCTTTCTTGTTAGTACTAAGGTTGCATTTTTGCATATACTTGTTTTGAGTTGGTTTTGCCCTTTCTCACCCCCAGGTTGTTTTCTGTGGTTGGTTTGTTTGTTTTGTTTTTCCTTTCCATATTCTAAACTGGCCGGGAATGCTGAATCATGTTTGTGCCATGAGCATATATATCCTCATGGCCTGATCTACTTACCTTAGGTTTCCTAGAATTGATTTGACTTATTCTAGATTGGCAGGGGATAATATTAAGCCATTTATCATCTCCTAGGAGATCTGTCCTTGCAGACAGGTGAGTATATCTTTTGGGTCTATCTCTTCTGTAGTTGTATTAAAAAGAAGGGAGTGAAATTGCTTCCAGTGTATTTGGTTACTATTATGAATCTGGAGTTCTATAGTTCTGAGAGATAAGTGGGCAAAAAATGTCTCCTGCTTTTGCAGGGCAAAATCTATTGGGTCAGCTGAGTCAGATCACACTCGACCGCACAACTTTTGATGTCATGGATAAAAACCTGATATAACTATGCCAACATCCTGCTACCTCTGGCCATGCTGTTTGACACTTTAGAGAAATGTGCCAAAAATCCACAAACCAACTGGCCAATTGTTCAAGTTATGTATCTTGATTAAAAAAGTTATGGATGATGAAGCAGAAGTCAGGGAAACTGATGATCTTCTTCTAGCTGACTGCTCATGTAGACACCTTATATTTAACAGTACATGAAGAAACCCCGTTTTGTTTCTCATTATTTTTCTAAATGCTCATATTTTATGAAGCATGCACATACTAATCCACAGTCATGCACGTTTGGACTATTAAGACTCATTAAATGCATTGATATGTCTTTCTTCTTTCTGTTTCTTATCAGTCATTAATGAAGCACAATGACCTGTCTCCCAATTTTTTCATCAGTTTTCATCTGTATTCCTCAGATTTTATCTTGAACAAAGAGTAGTCTTGTGCCATGAAGGCTCATCAAAGTCATAATTACATTTCAGTCATCTGCACTGAACTGTCTGTCATCTGTTAACATTTTGAATGCTCTGTATGTCTTTCTGCACTTGTCTGCATTCTTCCTCATTATTTATTCCTCCTCGACCATCCATTACTGATTGCTAACTGCTTTCTGCTTTTAATTTTTTTAATTACCAGGTGTGTTTATAACCTTGTAGCAGCTTCAACCCAGAAATACTGGTAATGCTTTTTTTCCACATTTAGCAAGTGTTTATACCGTTAGCACTAATGTTTATGTACAAGACCAATGTGCCAAAGCAAGGCAGGATAAATCTCAGGATTGGGGATCTGTTATGTTCCACAGCTGTCTACACAGTTTTCCCCAGCCTATCTTTTATGCTTTGGACATTGTCCTTGACATAGCCTAGAGCTTAAAATCACTCCAAATTCCTTGTTGTCAGTAATATGTGTTGTAAAATTGTCAACAGATAATGGCTAGGTTGTAGGCCAGGAGGGGGTAAGGACTGTTGGTGATGGTTTTCAGTTTTTTTTTGTTTTATTATGCATCATGTTTTATTTTTATTTAAATAAAATATCTCCTTAGTATTTCCTTCTCATGTAACTGCTTATGCTTATCTTTTAGGTCTTTTTTCTCCTAGGTACCCATTTCATCATTTGTTACATGTTATTTTAAAAGCAGAGATTTTATAGTAAAGAGATCTTTTCACATAAATTAGCAAAATTGGGTCCCAGAAGGTGATTTACAACTTAAGAATTGAAATTTCAAAGGCCTGCTCTGAAAGGAATATAGATGTCAAAAGCATTAATTATGTGCTGTAATGATACCACATTCCTTTTCTGCAAAATGGGATAAATGAGCATTATTTCCTTCACAAGGAAATCCTTCTCATGATTAGGTGAAGTGTATCATACAGGAGGTTCCTGTAGAAGGATAAAAAGTATATGCTTCATGGTGTAGATTCTTGACTGATTTGCACTGGTATAATTTGAATGGAATCAATGAAACTATGGTGGTTTATACAGAAGGAAAACATGAATGTGCATGGTTTAATTTTTCTACTTTTAACAGAGATTCAGGCAGATCTAACTGTGGTATCATTACATTATGCAGGCTGATTTTAGACTACTAGGAACTTTATTTGCATGAGGTTAGGTGAACAAAGTACTCCTTAGTGCTTAGTAATTCCTTATACTAGAAATAGTCACAGGCCACAGGAAATCTGCTGAGGCTCAGTTTATTTTCATATCTCTCTCTAATTTTTTACTTTCACAGAAAATAAAACAGAATTTTTTTTGATAGTGTGTGCAAACTCTTAAAAAAACATTAAAAAGAATAGATGCTATCACAAAAATGAGATTCTTCACCAGAGTTCTTAACTTTGATATACTGATTTAATTTCAATTAAGTTTGTAAATACCAGAAATACTTTATATCTTCATGCACTCTGTACTATGAAATTAAGCAAAACGTTCTTTAACAAGTGTTATATTTAAAAAGTAGCAGTGTAATGATCTAAGGGATCTATGAAGCATTGCTAGAGCATGCCTAATTTGATAGAAAAAGGTTTGTATTAAGCTAGTAAGTTTTAGCTGAGAAAGAACATATAGCTTAGAAGCATAACCATCATTATGGTTAATTGTCTTCAATGCTAATTATACATTTGATTTTGCCTGTCTTGAATTTTCAGCCATTGATCCCTACTACAGATTATATATTGATTTCTTCATGCAACTATTTACAGATGATGATAAAATCATGTATGAACCTTCTCTACACAAGTAAAATGGATTCATCTCAACTCCCTTGAGTAATATTTTTTCTTCTTTTCCACTCTTTTGTTGATTACCAGTTCCTTGTCAACTACAGCATCGCCTACCCACACATCCCAGCTGCCACTCTCATTTTCCATCCAAACCAGCAGAATGCATCACCTGTTATCAATACTGCCTTTCATCCTCAAGAAACAATGAAGAAATCAGTACTTATCCAAGACTCCTGGCAGCTATCCATGTTTGAAAGATTGAGGAATTCTATTTCTAGTCTATTTCCTGATCTTCATCAGCATAGAGCATAACATGGCTTTGGAGAGACTTATGAACTTCCACTAGAAACAGCTAGTCACACAGTGGGAATGGAACAAGCCTGAGGTATTCTCTAGGCAGCACAAGAAAAACTTATTTCCAACAGCAACAGCCAGAAGGATCTCCATTCTCTTGGCTTTCAGAGCCATAGAAGGACTGTATCTCTGACCTCACATGTCCTCTGCTTCTCTGCTGCTCTACCATAAATTCTGTCATTTTCTTGTCCAGCCATTTCACAGCTTGTTTGTTCCTGCCATTTAATTTGCCTTGCTAAATGCTATATAGCAAATTCAGGTCTTTTGATGAATTCTTCTTTGCTGCCATTTAGTCATCTTTTTAAGCTTTCACCCTCTTTCTGCTAATGGATTGGTTCTTCCACAGCAGCCACTTATGTGAGGAGATTATTTTCTTTGCCTATGTTGAGGTATATTGTGGATTAACTATTTCGTGCTATTAGTTCTTCAGTTTGACTTACATACTGCTTCAGAGGTCATAACTCTTCTCATGCTGCCTGTTTTTCTCTCCTACTCCTTTCCTTCCTTCTTCCTTGTACACTTTCTTTTTTTAACTTCCCCTTATCTTACCACAGACTGTCAAGCCCTAAATCTCTAAAAACAATGTAATAAGCACAAGAGAATGTGCTATTATAACTTACAAAAGAAAACAAAAAAGGGTCAGGGAAAATGCCCCAGTTAATCTTTGCTGCTGTATTTTATACAGCCATTTTCCCCACCACAGGACAAATAGCAATTGCTAGTAACTTTCGGCTTTGCCCCAACTTGCCCATAGGAAAAGATAATGCAAAGTTGAAGATGAAATGGCCATGCCCCATACATGTATATCTTCTAGAAGTTGCATATTCGTGCCTTTTTTTTTTTTTCTTTTCCTTTTTCCTCCCCAGTACATCTTCCCTTAAAATTTTCTCCCCCTGTATTACCCCCGGTGCTTTGCTATATCTAAACACAGCATATGTTAGTATACCAAGGACCACCACAGCCTTCATTCTCAGTTCTGCTGAGCAATGGCAGATGAAAGTGGAAACTGTTCCAGCTTATGTAGCTGGTCACATCATTTAGAGCTATTATCCCCTCGACTGGTTATTGCTACAGCCTCTCCATTTAACAATAATTTCTCAAATTCAGTGGATTTTGGCTCTACTACTCCTGCCACACTCCTGCCAGGGAAGTTTATGAGAGGAACCTGCCTGAGACAGCCTGTAAGCTACAGAAGTATTGAACCAGGGGTAAAATCTGTCTATATTTGGGACATTGTGGCACAATTTCTGGTCAAGAAGAAGATCTCCCACTCTGTGGAGTTGCTACTGAGAGTCATCTTCATGAACCAGATTGTGAGCAAAGATCTTCTGGCTGGAATGTCAGTGTTTTAGGCCTCATATCATCTCAAGTCCTTCCCCCTGTTCTGGTAACAGTAAGTCCATGCTATGGTTGAAGCTTAATGGATACCTTCTGGTTGTCCACCAGAGCACAAAAGCATTTTGGAACAAGGAAGTATGTGATGTGTTTTGCATTTTGGGAATGCATTGGCCATATTTTGGTCATGTCTTGAGGGAAGATTATGGGGGCCTTCTACAAAGAGGCAGCCCTCACTGTCATCATCCAAATAGGATGGCTTATATTTTCTGCATGTCTGTGACCTCTCTCTCGTCATCGGCTCTTCCCTTCAGAGTGAAAGAGGACAAGATGCCTGGTGGCACCACATTTGATTTGAAAAATATTAAAAAAATGAATCCCCAGAGAAAAAGATGCAGGAAACATATAATTCACTCTATTTGTGCAACCTTCAGTGAAAGTGTGAAAGGAAGGCTGAAAGGAAAATCAAAGCCATAAAAAGTAAAATGTGAGGTAGGAATAAAGAAAACTTTGGGAGTATTGGATATCTGAAAGCTATTTCATATTCATTTAGATTAAGTGTATTGTTAATCAGTAGTTTTGTTTAGATGTACTTCTCATACCATGAAACAACAGGACAAGCCAATCACTTTTCAGTGTTAAATACAAATTAAGGTTGTTCACTCTATTACCTTTTTCAGCTCAATATTTTGTGAAAATAATTTTTCATTCTTTCTAGCATAGTCAGGAATCTTCATCCATACACATCTGTAGTGTACAAATGCATGGATACACAAATATATTCTTATAGCCAGGGATCTGCCTATATAGGAACAATCTTTAAATGAAGTACAACATTTATGCAACTTGTTTCAGTGTATTATCCTACTGTGTTTGCATTAAGCAACTATGCAGCTTTCTAATTGTTGTGGTTTAACCCCAGCCTGAAAATAAGCAAAACCAGCACACTAATAAAAGATCATACACTCTCCCTTCCCGCCCTGCACAGTCTGTACATCTGGGAGATGATTTTATAAGTGCTAAGAAGACAAAAGATGATGAGTTCTTGACGTGTTCTACTTCAGCTGAACATGCAGAAGGCTATTTTCTGTTGCTTACCTAGTATTAGTGCTCTGAGAAGGGATCCCCTCACCATAGAACTCTCTCCCGCCCAAGTTAGTGGAAGTTATCAAATCATATGTCAGTCCTTTAGCAATCCCAAATCCAGCTAGACAATGGTTAAAGAGCAGTGCCCTTTCTGAGCTAGTGTGAATCACAAAGCATTTACTCTGGATGTCTTTCTCAGTGATGAATCACTGAATGCTGGGTGCAGAAGTAGTCTCTTGGTATTGTCAGGGTGGATAATCACCCTCTCCTATCTTCTTGGAAGACAATGATTAGCTGAAGACAAACCCTCATGGATTCCAGGCTTTCAAAAGAGCCTAACAACCCGTGGCTATCAGTAAATGCCTGTGTTGAAACCCCAGAAACTTCAAGTTTCCTTGCAGGCTCTGAACTTTTGAGTCATAAAAATGACATCAGTCCGAATGCCTGTTTGCTTTTCCCCTGTGTTTTGCTTCTAACTTCAGAGGAGTAGTTATTTTCACAGCAATTGATGATATAATCTCCCAAAAGCTGGAAAAGCTTTACAAAAGATTTTGCAAAGCTTCGATATTTTCTCAGGGATGGCCACACCTGTGCTGTTTCCTTCATCCTCTGGATTTCTGTTAAGTAGGAAGGAGTTCTCGCTGATTTAATCCTCGGTTTCAGTTGTACCTGTTACAAAGAAGATGGCAGATGTTCTGCATCCTCCTCAACTCAGAAAAAGGTTTACATTGATAGCAACTGAATTAGTTTTTAGATCTCTTAACAACATGCAGATAAGTGCAGCATGCCAATATTTTTGGAACTGGTAAGCAAAAAGTTTAATTATGAACAAGTTGCTGCTGTGTTCTTAGCAGATCCAATGATTGGGACCTACTGGAAATTTGTGCACATTTCTGGAGGTTTGTAACAATATTCAGATATAGCATTGTTTTTCACAGATACGATTGACTTGAAGGTGAAAAATAAATAGAATTAAAAAAATCTGAATATATAATAGAATATCATTATATGACTGGATATGAATTTACACAATTTAGAAAAATTATTCCAGATAAAGTTTTTCTTTCCTATTAGGTGAATAAAATGCATTTCTTAAGCATTCCAACAGTACTTTTACAGTATTATGGGGAAAATAGGCTAATTACTACTAAGGATGTTTAAAGTAATTTCCTGTGTGTTCTTACCTGGGAGACTCATGCTGCTTAATAGGAATTTTCAGCAGTTATCATTTAACCTCCTAAATAATATCCCCTTTAATTTTAATGGAAAAGAGATAGTATGGAAAATCATAAGCAAGGATTTATTTTATTTAATTTTGCTACTTAATTACAGATAAAGAAAACTTTAAGATGCTCACATTTAAAACCAAAACACAACAAATGCGAAGAGAAAGAGGTATTTTTAATGGAAATTCAATAAGCCAGAGATCTGGGATCAGAGATCACAAAGATTCATGAAATATGTTCCTGATGGACAAATATATTAAACAGTGCATGACCAATATGTACAGCTTGGATGGCATAAATGATTTTCACATAGTCATTCCAAAATGTGCTGTGACTGGAGTAGCTTATTTTCCTTGGTGCAAAATTAGCATGAACCAGAAGGGGAAAAGTAGCCGTTGTTAGGAATGATGTGTAATAACTCTAGTAGTACCTTGCACAAGTGCTAGAGAGGTATATGGGCAATCCTTAATGAGGCAACTTGGCACCCATGCCATCTCTTCTAGCGTCTTCCTTTCCACTGTTTCTACAATACTTCTTTGCTCTAGTTGAACACATTGCTGAGAGTAGGGTCAACTCATTGTTAGATGAAATTGCTCGCAGTTTTTTCCCATCAGACCTTGAAAATGTCCAAGGATGGAGACTGTGCAACCTCTTTTGGCAGCCTGTTTTATCTTGGTTGGTCTTGGGGGATAAAGGTTTTCTGTATATCCTGTGAACTGCTCTTCTTTCAGTTTATGCTTGTTTCTCATCCACTCACTGCAAATCACTGTGAAGAGGCTGGCTCTGTCTTCTCAACACCCTCCAGGTATCTGCTAGTTCATTCCAAGGTCACCTTCTTCTCCAGGGTGATCAAGTCCTGGTTCCCTAACCTCTCTTCACAGGGCAAAGGATCCAAGTGCCAATCATGCTGGTACTCTTGCAGTACTCCCTCCTCTTTATCAATGTCTTTACTGTATGGATTGGGTCAAAACTAGACAAAATAGTCTCACAGTGGTCTAATGAGTGGTGTATAAATGGGAATAAATATTTATCTTGATTTTCTGAATGTGTTCTCCTGTTCATACAGCTCAGGATGCAGTTGGTACTTGCTGTTGCAGGCGCGCACTGCTGGCTCATTCTCAGCTTGCTGTTCATGATGTCTCCCAGTTTGTTTTCAGCAGAGCTGCCTGCAACTGATTCATTTCCAGCCTGCAACACTTCAAGAGGCTCTGCTTCCCATGCGCAGGACTTTACATTTGTCTTTCTTGAATTTGGTACGTACCTGTTGGCCCCATTCCTTCAGCAGGTCTGGGTACCTCCACCCTCAGCTTACCCGCTCTTCCCCCTGCCTTTCTTGGTGTCACCTGCAAATTTCATCACCTTCTTGAGGTTATTCTTAGAGATGCTAAACAAGATAGATATGTGTGGAACATCTGTGCTTCAAAAATTCAAGTAGCTTATTGAGTCTGATTCTAAGACTCACAAAGTCTTTCTCACTTTGATCAGGCGAAGTAATTTGAATTAAGGTTAAATCGATGGTCTGTATTGTAACACCAGAAAATGCCTTTGTTTCACTGAAAATGGTGTTTGAATGAAGCCTGTAAGATTGTGTGGTTCATAACATTGGGCAGGCTTTTAACAAAGGGATTTGAAGAAAAGCTCTGGTTCATCACATGCATATAGCAAGTCTTTTCATTTTCATAGCTGTACAGTGTGGTGCTGCCAGGGTGAGCTTGGTATATAATTACCATTTCTAAGAATGACTTCTATTAAAATTGAAATAAAAGATCTTTGTGAGGAAATATAAGCTCTAAATGTGAGTGCTACATTCTACAGATTGTCATTATTTTGAAGCCTTAAAATAATAAATGTTTCCAGAAGCAAACACAGGCTATTCAGATGTCAAATTCTTTTGTTTTCATAAGTGTCCCTTTGAATGCATTGAATCCGGCATTTAGCACTTGGCATCTAATTAATTTGTTATCAGAGAGGAAGTCATGGAGCAATGCAATTCCCCATTCTCGTATGTACCAAAATCTGTTTTTAAAACTGTGGAGGCAGAGCACTAATAATAAGAGGTTTCTAGCTTAAATACTATTTCCCTTCCAACTCCACATCATACTTTAAAGAAACCCTCCCCCAGACTCAGGGAAAAAATACCCAAGAAACAAATCCACAAACCCCCTCATTTGCAAAATATAACCCTCGGGATTTTTTTTTCCTTTAGTAAAGTAAATCACATTGTTCTTTTATTCAACTTTGAGAAAGCTCATTCTCATTGCATTTTTAAGTCAATGGAGATAATATTCTGGGGAAGATGAACCAAGAAGTTTGCATATTTTCTGTAACTAGAAGACTTCCAAGAGGCCAATTAGTTTTAACTGGAATGATGGAGGAACAGTTCAGTTATTCACCTTTTTAAAGTACAGAACAGGCCTTACATTTACTGAGTAAGCTCATCAAATTTACATCACCATTTAATTAAATGTTTGTTGCAATAATTGACCTCAGGAGTAAGTCATCTGGTAATAAATAGATTCTACTGTTTCTAAATAGTATTTTACTGACTCTCAGATGCTATTCATAGCCTGATAGCTTTGCCACGAACCTCATCAGCAATTTACTTAAATGCATAATTCACTGTAAAATTGACAGTGAATCAGAATTAAGTTTAACAATAGAGATTTCAGTGCATGGTCCAAAACAGAAAATAATATGCATTTCTCAGAAACTTTTATTTTCAGGGACAGATCAAAACCGAGATAGGAAAAAACCCAAGATAAACAACCCAAACCCTGATTTCTATAGTGTTTCTATTTTCTAATTCTTTTTACCTGCTTAAATAATTGCTTAAAGAATTTTGTTCATATTTGAATTTGAATTCAACAACAGTTCAAATAGAAAAGCAAGAGCTTTTTATGAATTCTGATGAAATACAGTGATAACCTCAAGAAACTAAAATTGACATACATTTACTGTCCTCCCTCCTCCAAACTATCAATTTATTACTCTGGTTTTGTTTAAAACATATGAGCTAAGTTCAGAGGTGATGTATAAAATGTGTAATTCAGAGTTCTTTATGCTCAGTTAGACACCTTAAGACCTACTTACACTCACTTACTAGAGTATAAGTCAGTGAAATGGAGTGTAAATTGCTGTAATTTACATGTGGAGGAGCTGGAAGAGTGAAAAGGTATTACCTATAGGAGGGAATAGAATTCTTATGAGCTCTTTCTAATATTCAGCTGTTTTTCTTGCTGCACCTCTGTACCCCTGAGTAAACACTTTTACATGAGCCTGCTTAAGCTTCTGTGCATTCAGTGAGACTTTCTGGGCCAAAGTTGCTGATATGTAAGAAGTGTGATAGAAGTCTCATCTGAGGTGCTTGTTCTGCCTTCTATCCGGAAGATCTTTACATCCACCACACACTGCATGTTGTGCCCTGGTGCCTTGTTTGACAAGCTGGCAGGTAAGAGGTAAGCTCAGTCATATTTTCTGTGGGATAAGAACATGTACCTGGCAGCTATCACATTTCTGTAATTTCACACTCTTACCCTGTGGTAAGTTGCTCTTCTGCCAAGTGTGCTATGTAAGGCCCTGTCAGCTCCCACTTGAAACATGACTATTGAAGCACTCCAGTACAGACACAATTCCTGCAAGATAAAGAACCATAAATCTGTTAAATTCTACTGCTGCAAAAAAAACCTCTGATGACAACATACTATTTAATAATTAAAAAAAACCCAAACAGCCCCAAACAAAAAAGAAAACAAAACCCCGAACTGACCGAAATATTTACCCTTGGATCATGGTTACATGGCTATACACAAGTAAGACTAAAATTTAAAATTAATCTGAAGCATAATGAACATATGTGGAAAAAAAAGAGAAGAGGAGTAAAGGAGATAGAAATTATCCTAGTTAAGACTCTGTGAAGACTTTGGCCTGGAATCCTGCGGAAAGTTTTGCAGCATATGTCAGATAAAGTGTGAAAAACAAACCAGAAAAGTCTATCCAGGTTTTGCTATGCTGGAGAAACCAGCATAGCAAAATTATTCTGGCCAAAAATGTTTTAGCAAGTGTAGTTCATATTGCTCAAAGAATTGACATCAGCTTTTCTTTCTTTTTTATTTTTTATTGCTACATTTTGATAGAAAGCCTTTACCAACTCATTGTAGTGATAAAATTATCTGGTTTAGCATACAAGATGTTAAAGATAGTCATATAGGTATGGCCTATATGCAAAATTTTTGCTAAGTATATTAGTATGATATATACTTTGACTTTATATTCAGGAAAAGTTAAACCCTCATATGAATCCTAATTTTCCTGTGCAAAATGGATTGGTTACTCCCCCCGTTCCTCCCCCCCACACCACCTTCCAAGCCCCTCCCAAGTTAAACTGTAAAGGTAGCTAAACCACAATAAGAAAAGCTACTCTGGGATTAAACTGATATTTCAGTTTGAATTCAAATCTTGTTATGTATCAAGAAGATCTTCCACTGCAGCTAAAAGCTTTTTCTGTGTAGGGCTGAATCTAGATAATGCTTTCTGAAACTGAAGTCAAGAGAAGGCAAGGCACTTTTTAATACATATAAAACAATCCTATGTCCCAATATTAACCCACTTCCTGTACAACAAGTTTTGTCTTGATTAGAGTTTTTGAAGATGCTAATTAGTTCTTGCTATCAAATAAACTAAAAATTTTCATCCTTTTTTTAAAAAAATTCTTTTCTGAATGAAAACTTAGAAACACCCTTGAATTTAGGAATATGCTTTTCCCAGATAGTAATTTTGGTTCTAAAATTTCGTACATTAGCGTCATTCATATCCTCTGTTAAGTCATTCTTTCAATAGCACACACATGAAGCCATCAAGGAATTTTTGCCTAATTGTTGGTAACAGTTGTAATTGATTTTCAGCTCATCGTTAAACTGTGCATCACAAATAAAAACATATTTCAACTTGTTTGTTTCTATTTAAAACCAGTATATTTTAAAACATGTTTTAAAATAAAAATGAAATCTAGACAAAATGCAACACTAATTCTGAGATGAAAAATATAAAGGAGAACTTGGGAGATCTTGTAACTTAAATGAAAATAGGGATTTGCCAGCTTTGTCAAAAAAGAAAGTTGAAATTACACAGAACTAAATTTAGAAGAAAGAGGAAACATGCCTGCTAGCTTACAAAGAATATCTCCAAAGAGGACGGGTATGAGGTCACTTGGAGAAAGTGCTGATGTTCATGTGAGCAAATCTTTATTTTAAGGAAAACTGACTCATTGAAACAAAAAGTTACAGCAAATGTCAGTGAAGCAATATTCCATGGACCAGCAAGGCACTGAAGAGAGTCTGTACATATAAATGCAGCTGAGGAACTAGCATGCTGTCACCACATGAGCTCTTTGACCGGTTGTGGTCAATAGGACCACTCTGAGCAGGGTGAGACTGGCGCCACGCATGAGCTAGCCCTAGCTGACCTGGGAGTTCATCATAGCATAGTCACATGCATGGAGGTGTTGGTTTACCAGCATCACTTTGACATTTGAAAAGTCTGACTATAGCTGTGGACTCATGCGCAGATGTTTTGGAATTAATGAAAGGGAATGTAATTATCTATGCTATTTATATGTCTCCAGTTACTGTTCTATTTTGGTGTCAGCTGTAAAGCTAGGATAATGGCACAGTCCCAAGGAGATACCTCTATTGCCATGGTTCTAATGAACATACACTTAGAAGCTTTTATATTTTCTTTTTGCATTTTTGCTTTTTACAGGAAACTTGGGGACACCACATCATGCTCCTTAGATTTACAACTAACATAGCAAAAGTTAGAAAATAAATCAGGATGATGGATTTTTTTAATACGGTCACTGGAGATATAAATCCCTGTTGGCACAGGCTAAGATAGGAGTTTAGTAAGTGGATATTCAGACTGTGATCTTGTAAGATGAAGTCCAAAAAATACTTCATAAAGAATTTATTACCTAGAATCAGTTATTCTTCTTTTTCTTTTTTCCTGTTTCACTTAATCTATTTTCTTGGTAAATTTTGGGCTGAAATTATGTCTAAATTATAGGGGTTTCTTTTCAATTCTGTTTGACAGACTTTGGGTAGTTAAATCTGAAGATAACAGAATTCATCAAACAAAATTAAAGCTATTTATCAGCACCTTCATCTCCCTCCACTTTTAGCACACATCTTTAATATTTTTGACACCAAATTCATCACCACTGGTATCAGGCATGGGAAGTAAAGCAAACCTGCATAATTACCTTTAAGTATTTTAAAGATAATAAGGGTTGTTTTTTGGTTTGTTGGGTTTTTTTTTTTTTTGTTTGTTTTTTTTGTGTGTGTGTAGTAACTGTTTTTCTGCTTTGTAGAAGCCTTAATGGCTTTTGCATGAGTAAATGACGCATTTTCTTCAAACATTATCCTTATAGCTAAGCAGTTCCTATATACACTCAAAATGTGTAACATTAGCCAAATTCATTTCTTGTTCAAGCCAGGATTCTTTTTTATAAAACAGATACATAGTTATTTGTAGCTGTTTCTTGTGTAGTTGCCTGTTGACTAATAGCCTGACTTCCCAGTGAACAGTTTTTAAAAGACATATTGTAGTCTTAAAAAGCAGATAGGTTTCTAGAGGGTTTTTCAAAGGCACCTCACCTTTCTAAGGTAGTTCTGCACATTAAGGAGCTGAGATATTTTAAAATCTGATCCCTGATAAATAATTTTATGTAATTCCGATCTTTTATTTGTGCTCTTCTGTTTTGAAAGAGAGGTGTGCAAAATTTTTGTTCATGGTATGTGCATTTTTGGGGGGAAGAAAAATACACCGTCAATAGTTTACAAAACCACCCTAAAGTCAAGGACCCGCATTCTGCTATGATTCAATGACTGTGTCTTCACTGAAGTACAAAGAGGTGCTCCAGATTGTCAGAAGTGTGAAATCAGAACAGGATCTTTCCCTAACATGCACCACTGTGAATTTTAACACCATGCATATGTCTAAACCCCAAAGAAATTCATATCTATATTTGGCTTTGGAAGCATATGACATTTGAGTGAGCAGATTTCTCAACCAAGAAGAGCTAAAAATAGAGAATAAAGGTATCTAATGCAGAGCAAAATCAGATACACAGTATATGAATCAGTGAAAAACTCAGGCTATGACCTCTTTGATTGATTCATGAATAGTTTATGTCTTCTCTATCTTTATATTAAGCACAATTATTCCTGATTTTATGATGCTGCCTGCACTGAAAAAAGCATATTCCCTGATCACTGATGGATGTCTGTTGGATCGGGTTTTTACTACTGTGTTCATCAAACAAATTCACACTTGATTGAATGAGAAAAACCATCCACACCTCATCACTTGTATTTCAGCTTCAGCTGTAAAGGTCGCTATTGGTATTAAAAGAGAAATGTACTGAAGTAATGACTTAGGAAATGCCTAGACCAGAGTCAAAGCAAGCCACATAAAGTCTTTCTAAGTTCTGTTCTAATTGGTTGGGAGAACTTATGAACATTTCTTAGAGTATAAAAATGTTTGTTGATCTTTAATGGAAAGTAGGCAGACTCTGTGTTTCAAAGGAAGTGAAACAGTCAATGGGGCTGTCATACCCTAAGTTTCCTCCTTTCCATATTTTCTTTTGTAAGTTTTTTGCTGGTTATATTTTGGGCTTGGGCCCATGCCACCTATGATCTTGTTGAAACTTCTCTTGTATCTGGTATCTCTAGCTACTAAGAAGAGCACAGTTCCTAGACACAGTCCTGGAATGATCTCCAGCTCCTTTTTCCTTTTGCCTGAAAGATTAGTTTTTCCTATGCATTAGCAAATCCCAATAAAAACTCCACAGAGTATTTTTCACATGGGCACACGGAAGAACAACTTTTCATTGTTCAGTGTGCTCAATCTGCATTGCTTTCAGAATTAAAAGAAACAATCAAGCTCCATCCATACATGCCTGGATCTTTTTGACAAAAGATCCAGGTATGTATGTGTCACAGCTGAAACTAGGACAGTATGGAACCACAAGCATATTCTTCCTTTTAGGTCAATTTTTTGCTCCCTTAGCAGGCACTGGTTTCAGAACAAGCAGAGAATGGTGGTGGTTTGACCTTGTCTCAGTGAGGACTTGCTGCTCTTTAGCGGGACTCTCTACTGGATGAAGCTGACTAAGACCCTGAATAACTCAGTCTTTCAGAGCTGAATCTAATTTAGATATCTGCCCTGCTTTGAGTGGATATTGGACTAATGGTCGCTGGATGTCTTTTCTATCCAAAATTACTGCATGATTCTAAGACAGCATTTTGGTTGTCCTTGGTCCAGGTTGTGGGGCTTAAGACTGAAGTTTGGACCTCTCTGTTTCTACAGGAAGGAAAATTTAGTTTTAAGAATAACTTCCTTAAACTAATCCAGTAACTTGCATCCTCAGGAATAACTGAGTCAACTTAAATTGCCGCCATTACTGTATTTAAAGTGCATTGTATTTCACCATTAAAATTCACCTCTTTATTCTTGGGATTCAGTTTAAGGACAGTGGACTAGCCAAGTAAATCAGATCCCAAGCCACGGTTCAGACCCTCAGAAATCACTGAGTACAGCCTGCCTGTTGATGTAGACTGATACCCCAGAGGGCAGGCTCTGCCATGACAACGCTGCATGGAAACCATTTATTCAGTAGCTCTCACTGTTTTTGGAGAGCATTCTGGGCATCCTGGTGAACATGAGACAAGTGGCTTCTCTCTTTCCCTCATTGGCTGTTCAGATAGACTTGAATGGAGTAAAATGAATGACAGTGGTGATATCTTTCTTGTCTATCTTAGATAATCATTAGTTGGGAGTTTGTCTTGACTTGGATTTGAACTCTTTATTGATTCTCAGTATATGTGCTGTCTCCAAAAGATGACAGGATAAGCATGAAACTCTTACTAAGGACAGAAAGAGAAAACAGCAAGTGCAAGGCATATGCTATGGCAGGAATAGCTGGACTAAAAGCTATCTCTGGGATTGAGCTAATGAGAAGTAACTCAGAGAAGAAGAAAGAAAATCTAAAGAGATACCATACTGTTGCAGCAATGATTTTTCCAGTTACATTTTAAAGACCAAACTGCATCAGTCATTTCACCAATGTTTTCATCTGGGAAAAATGGAAAAATAATGCATGAGTTCCAGGAAGAAGTTAGAAATGCATTTACAAATGTATTCACTAGGATTATTCTACAAAAAAATCGTAAGTGAATGTTGAAGACTTGACAGATTTATAAAACTCCTGGAAAGTTCATTTCTGTATTTCTGATGTTATTTGTGCCTTCTGAGTACATTATAATCTGGTCAAATAAATGGAGGCTACAAATCCAGATTTATATTTTTCTGGTATGCCTTTGAACGATGCATCACTACATGTTGCAATTAGGAGCAGAGCAACATCAGTGTCTGGGTTTAAGTGCAATAAAATAGGGGATCATTTGGAAGATACGGAAACTCAGATAGATGGAAACAGTAGCTGCAGTTTTTTTCACAGACAAGGGCTCTTCTGTCATGTCAGGCTCTTGCCATGGTAAGTACTGAAAGAATGAAATCAGCTCAAAATTTCAGTGTAGCAAAAACCAGTATCTCAAACTTCACTCTGAACTTCTGATCCCATAGAGATAATGGTGAATTCTTATGCTGTAAATAATATCCGGAGAGTCCTCTCTATATTGTCTTCTCTAAAGAAAACTTTCTATTTTGTGCCAATGAGTAAACAGATAGGCTCTGAGTATTTCTTTTAAAAAAAGCTTAGGAATCAGTCACTCTGCTTATCTACATTTCTCTGGCTATATCCTGAAGGGCAGAAGAGAAGAAAATTGCTTAAGTACCTTTGAGGATATTGCTATTAGACACTAATGTTGCTCTTTTTGGCACAGTGACATAGATAAAGACAGATAGGCAGCAAATACCAACTTATCAGGGACCTCAGAAGAGAGAGATACTTATATACAACAGATTTATATAAATAATTTCATCTCCTTGTTTCAGTTTCCCTATTAAATAGCTCTGGTTATTCTTGTCTATCAGAAGGGTCTTGTACAGATCGCCCTCATGAAATGTGCTAGCATGCATTCAACATTAGCTCAGCTATTTAGTAATTAATGATAGTATAATTTCATAATTGTGGTTGCAAAAAATGTGATGAATTATGGCTTACAAAAGGTACAATAGAGAAAGTATTGACAGTTATTTAAAACAGTGACTTCTGAAAGATATCTGTGTTTGCCTTGCTGTTCAGTCTCTACAGGGACATGGATTTCCTATGAAAATCCTGTTGCTCAGAGAGGAGATTGTATGATCTCATGCTGCAAATATCCTCTCTCCTCTAAGCCAAGAAATTTTGAATCACTTACAATTCAGGTCAGTTTATACTCGAATCAGTTGCATCACTGGACAGCTGGTTGTGTGCAATTGTCTCAAGTCAGTTTTCTCTTTAACTTGCTTTAAAGTTCCCTCTTTGGGATAACTCATTATTGGATCACTTTCACCACCAGTGGCCACAATTCTTACCTAAAATGTAGCCAGAAATAAGGATTAACTTGACTGAAATAAATTGTAGCACCAAATTGGTGGGACAGCAAGATAAAGTTCCAGGCACAATGCATTTGTGGCATAATTCTATTCTAGTGGAAATTATCTTAGTATATATAATCTTAACACAACTTTCATGAAACGCATGTTAACTCATATCACTTATCTCAATTTCACTCTTTTTTCCTTGAATTTTGTTGCAAGGTTTGGAAAAAAAATATGTACCAAGACCTTTTAAATGAAGACTGGGGGAACAAAACTCCAGCAGAGTGTTAAATAGGTGTGCCACTGGCAGAGGAAGTCTAATGCTTTGGGGTACTGGGCCCATGAAACAGGAACAAAAGTTGCATTGGTGATGAATGAGAATTCATGACTGATTTTTAGCCTGAATATAAAGGCTGTAAGTACAGTCTTAGGGTCTAAGTGATTCAGTAAACTAAGGCACCTCAGCTTCCTCTTTCTAGATTGTTTTTTGCTTAGCCTTTCTAACAGTTTGTGAGAATGTAATCTTCTGGGTAATGCATGTGCTTGTGTAAGCAATGTAAAATAAGTTCAGTTAAACAGAAAGCACGAACCATTGCACTGGAGTATTTCAGTCACCCTTGCTTTCTGCTTCCAGCATCCAGATTTACAACATTCCTTAACAGAGTTATCAAGGTTATTTTCTCCTAAGAAAATGAAATTATAGATATCAGATTTTCTTTCAGGGTGAAGTTTCTAAATAGCATCACCTTGCTTTTTACATAACTAGGACTCTGGGAGTGGCTTTCTTCTGTGCTCTTTGATGCTGGTGTACTGGCTTCACTAGATTACCTTCTAAGTTGTAGAGATTTTGGTGAGAAAAGATTCAGGTCTGTCATGCTGGAGATTTGCACGAGCAACTCTTCACTCCTTGTGCAACACTGGGGTTCAACTTTTGATGGGAAAGTAGAAGTCATGGTGTCTGAACTATTTGTCACTTTTTTTGTTCATTTTTTTGCGGTAAAAGTGTCATATAGATAAATCATAGACAGCAGAGTGTGTGTGTTTGGTAACTGTGTCACTTTTGGTAAATCAAATAGAAAAATCTTTTGTAATCAGCTAGTCTTTAACTTAATAACACTTTTGATAAATTGCTTGTGAACAGTAGGTTATCAATCCCAAACATTAAAGACTTCAGTTTGACACTGCCAGGAATAAATCATACAGACAAGGCCAAACTTGCAATTCTTTATCTGGAATAAAGAAGAAAAAAAGTCATATCCATTTCAAGACCCGCACTAATGACTAAATAAAGAATTATAGATCTGACCTGAGGAAGTTAAACATATGCTTGAAGCATACCTATTCATTACAACAGTTTTTCCAATTCTTTTACCAGACAGTTTTAGCACTCTGTGGATCATTGTTCTGCAGTTTATTGTGTGGTACTATTAGGAAAGTTCTCACTATAATATTTTTTTTCCATTCTCTTCCAAATTTATTCTCATTTCTTGTACCTTTTCAGCTGGAGCCACCACACTCCAAATACGTGAATGACAACAGGTTTGACAGCCTCTGGGGTGGTGAAGGATCTGGCAGGATCAAGCCTCCCCACCATGCTCATCAGGTTACTAGGGATAGTGTCATGGATGGCAGCACCCCATACTTTTTACAGCCAAAGTTGTAAAGTGATTGAAGCCAAACCTGTCCTCACAACAAAAGAAGGAAAGAAACCTTCACAAAATAGTGAGTTGGAAGATCATAATGCTTTCCAATTTATAAAACAAGTTTCCCTTCAAAGTACTTTGCAAACGTGCTGGCATCTCATTTCTGTCACTTTCACACTCTAAAGAGGCCTTACAGCGGCTATAAATATAATTTATTTTAATTTTATAGCCCTTTATGCTGTTGGAACAGTGAGCTGAGGCTTCCATGTAAATATGAATTAAAAGCTGGCTTGTGCCATTAAGGCCATTAAGGGCTTCATTGGCTTTATGTAGAAATTCCCCTATCAAAAAGGAGATCACAGAAGCAAAACAACTTTATAGGCTAACTCTGACTGTGCAAAGGAAATACCTGCTTCAGGACTCAAGCACACCTTCTCTTCAGCAGCCTTGTTTGTGTGTACACCTACCTCCTTCCTGTATCTTTAGGTGGCCAGCAACTGCAGAGACTCTTTCCAAGTAGATGATGAGAATACAGGTATACCCGTCCTGTTTGGAAAAATGTGGGTACGTCCTGGCTCTAATATAGTGGCAGGCATAGGAAGCAGTTATCCCTCCCAAGACCAACACCTCAGCAGCAGGAATCTCAGCAGGAATCTCAGAAATCAGCAATTTCATTTTATTCTAATACGTTAAAAATATCAATCTTCCCCATTTCAGTTTGCATTAAAATGTGCTCTTTTTTCCTTGCTGCAAAGGTAGTGTAGTAATCAAAATAACCATTGGCAGATAAGCACGATAAAGTGTAGTGAGCATTTACCATGTTTGTTGTCCCTATTATATCACACCACACAACATGATTAAACATCCTGAGACTGAAAGAAAATGGTACATCTCCACTCCCCCTGCACACCCTCATAATAGCCATGTAAAACATAATTTTCACAATCATGTACCCTTTTGATTCAGGTAAAAATAATTGCAGCCTATTTAAATCTGGCAGGTGAAAGACTCAAAGTTAAGTGACTTTTTCTAGGTCAGAAATAAAATCAACATCTGTATTTCAATGAAGTGTCGGAGCACTGACTTCTGTCTTGTGCTCCCACAGCAAAATTGTATCCCATAGAACTGAACAGTGATGATGAATGTGCTGTGGAATTTGCTTTGCAAAACAAATATTTAACTTTCTACACACCACTGAAGACCTGATAAAACTCTTAAGTGACGCATAACCAATTTCCTTTTCTTTTTAATTGGAAAATCTTATTATTCTTTTCCTCTAAATGTATGGTTCAAATAAAACTGGAGAAGCCATTTACTTTCCAAATATCATTCATGCAAACAGGCTTTACTAAGAGTGTTTTGAATGCAACACTGAAGGAAAAAAATCCATTAAAAGCATCAGTTATTTAAAAAATTAAAATCACATTTGCAATTGAATAAGAGGGCCAATGATCCCTTCTTGGTTTTGGACATAAAGAGGCAAACGGTCAGGAAGGGGGAGTGATGTTAGTAGTTTTGGCTACCTGGCTGATGCTCCCCTGTGCGTATGTTTGTAGTGCAAATTCCATGGTGGGGAAGGGCAGACCAGGAGCCAAACAAGCACTCCGGAGAACAAGATAGTAGATAGATAGTTTGTTCCCAGCAAAGACACTGGATTGTGAGCAGAAGTTAATAATTCATCTAGTTCCAGTATCCAGAATGGGAGACTGAATAGCACAAAAGGCATTCAGCATGTGACAGGAGTGTTGGGGTTTCTTCTGTTGTTTATTGTTTACAGCAACTTCTGAGAATTGAAAGCTTTCCTGTGTTTGGACAGAAAGCCAAAGACAGCACAGCTGCTGAAAAACATATCCAAATACATTATTGGTAAGAAAAGCCAGTCTGAAAATGCCAATGTGATGGAGGGATTCTCTGCAGGGCATTTTATGCAGCTGGCAACACGGTCTAATATGAGGTATTCCTGAGCATGGCAGTGGGTTGGACCTAGATGATCTTAAGGTCCTTTCCAACCCTAACTATTCTATGATTCCGTAATATATTAGCTGCACCATTTGTTGTTCATATTCACTTAGATTACTCTGTCTGTATCAAGATTCTAATCTTACAATATATTTTTTTTTTTCGTTTGGTTTGGGGTTTTTGTTTTTTTTTTTGTTTGTTTGTTTGTTTGCTTAAGATGTTGTAAATGTAAACTTCAAATATTTAATGCCAAACTATTCCTCCTTCACTCTAGAAAGCAAAGAAGGCCTTCTACAGTTGTGGACAGTTTTAATGTTGTCAAGTTTTCATATTAAGAAAAATATTTTTTTTAAAAAAGTAATCAAAGCCTAAGAAATACTAGGAAAAGGACTGAATGTGAAATGTAAAACATCATGTATTACCATACACGTTGGTGGATTGCCCATAGATGCAACATTTGATTAATTTCTGATCTTCTTCTTCAAAAATGGGATACTGTAAAACAAGCTGAATTGAAAGGAGAGAAGTTTGATAAAAGAAACAAATGGCTGGCTTCTATATTAAGAACATACAAATATATTAGGATTATACAAGACAGAACTTCCCCCCACACACACAAATAAGGGAGAAATTACAGAGATCTAAAGCAGTGTTAATTTCTTGGGGAAGGCATGTTTATATGCAATAGACTACTCATTGTTTCTCTGAATACAGGATGGAAATCAAATTAAGTTCACATATAGTAGGTTCAAACCAAACAGAAATGTTGGATTTGTGTAGCATTTTCTTCCTACATAAAAAGGTATTAATCTGCGTAACTTGTTGCAACAATATGTTGACATAAATTCAAAAACTCATTAAGCAGACTCAGAGAACAATAATCTATCAAAGGCTAATAAACATAAGATACAACCTGCTACTCAGGAAGATCTTGAACTTTGAATCTGAGGAAGCTGTTAGATTATAGTATGAAAGCACATCTTTAATAAAATTTTCCATGTTTCTATACTGTTCTGTAGATGACTACATCTTGTGTCTCCCTTAGGTAACACAGAAGACAAGAAAGAGAATATCTTTTGTTCTATCAAGATCAGTTAATCTTTTTTCTGAACAAACTTCCAAAATTTAGCAAAACTAAATATTTTGATTGTCAGAAAAATGTTGCCAAGTTGCTATGACTTAAGGTAAAAAAGAAATAGTTGAAAAGCAAAAAATCTAGTTACAAGACAGAAAATCTTCTTTCCTCCCACACCCATTCATAGCTGCTTGCAGTCATTACAGGTAAGAACATACTGCTGCTCGGGATACTTAAACATATAATTACACTAAAGATAGAGCTTGTAAAGTAGTAAAACAGGCAGAATCAGATAAAACAAAAGTAAGGTTTATTTCATACTGGACTATATGTAAAATCAAATGTTATCATATTTTTGGACCAGCTCCATTGAAAAGATTAAAGAATCCCTTCTTATTGTTTTTGTGATATTTTAGCTTGGACTATTTTGTTATATTGCTTGACTCAGTCAGTTTGCCTAACTGTCACCATCTAGTCATCTAAAAGAGCAATTTAGAAGATACATGTTTTAAAAAAAAGTAAGTGAATTTTTATTATGCTCTGCTCTACAATGAAATCTTCTCTTCTGCTTTTACTTTGAAGCAATTTATACAGTCTTCAAGTTCTTAGTAAGCATAAATCTGCCTTTTTGAGTGATACAGAACTACCCTGATTTATAAAATAGAGCACACCTAATCTTAATAGCACATACCAAAAAGAACTGAATGAGAAAATAAAGTGAAAAAGAACAAATTTTCAAAATGTAAAGAACAAAATTGACTTTATTTCCCCTAAATATGGTGTTCTAATTGTGCAAATTGGGTTTCAGATCATTATATCTGGAACATCTTATCTACTATTTGTCAGATTTATAGTACTTTTACCACTTTTAGTTCAAGGAATTGCATAGGAAGAATTTTTGTTAAATGTACTGAAGCTAACTGTACTTGGAAAAAGCAGACAAGGTTTTACACAGAAACTTTTCTTTCAGCCTTAAAGAGAAAACTTTTTCTGTCTTCAAAAGCTGGACTTTTTTTTTTTTTTTTTTCTTTTGTCACTCATTTCAATCACAAATATTTCCTTTTCCTACAAAAATCTGAATTTCTTCTAGCCTTAAACAACCAAGTTTGTGCCAGTGCTACTGAAATAAAGAGATCCTGAAGGACCAGCAGCCTGGAAGGTGATTAAGAAGAGTTTGGAGCCATGACTACTTGTTTAGAAATAGATATCCTTCTGTTACCAGTATGAAAAGTGGTGATGATATAGCACAGACAAAACTGATATGCTTGCTCTGAACCGCTGGGAAAGCAAAGGTGAAGCACGTACTACTTAGTGTAATTCCATGTGTTAGAAAAACCCAGCGTCATGGGAGTGATGCATTGCCTTGGTTTGTCAGACTATTCCTACTGTGGTACAGATTATGACTGTGTCTGCCTGAGTTTGGTCAGTGTTTGAGATAAGGAAACTCTGAATCATTCTAAAATCCCTCAAGAAACCAAACACCTGAACTGCAAACAGATGACATAAGCAGCAGTGGTCAATAATTTAGAAGTTTATCTCTTCTTTGTACAATTCAGTGGGTGTTTAAACATCAATTTTCTAGAAATCAGGAGCAGACTTCTGGGTTCTAAATTAATTTTTAACTAATGTACAGAAAGAAATGCTTCATTAAATTGCTGGTACTGTATTCTTTGTTACAACCCTAACACCATTTTTTGCTGTTGCAGAGGCCTCAGTTTAGCAGCTCCTCATCCTTTAAGCTCCTTTAAATAGGGAGCACAGTCTTCAGCTCTCTCCAAAATAACAAAAAGACTGTCAGCTTAAACATCACATAGGGCTAAAAAGATATGAAGGGTAAAGATTAATCTGAAGTGTTATTTTTTTTTTTTTTTTTTACCTAGAGTGGCTTTGTGTAAGAAAATGTCTTTGTTTCATGGTCTCTCTGTGGATTCCCAGGTGTGTAATAAGTCCTGCAGTTCAAGATCGAAGTCTGAATGTCCCGTACCTGATGTTTTCAACTTTACATAGAACTGCTTGGCTAGATTGTATAATGTGATGTTCAGTTTGTCCTTGTTTTAGTTCCTTTAAGCGAAATGTGGACATTCAGTAAATCTGCCCTTGGCTTTACTGGACTGGGTTAGGCTGTCTAAAGTTTTATAAGTCTCTTCCTTGCAAGAGCAATTAGAACCTATCTTTTATTTGTTCTTGTCACATGCCAGCTTGTTTTAAATATAATACAACAGTAACAAGTACAATGATTTTTATTACACCAAGCTTGTTTAGCATTGGTATGTCAGGTTAAGTTATATTTTTAAGGGGAAACCACCAAATTAGCCATTTATGGGATGAGTTTGTATGTGGCTGCTACACATTTTATTTTAAAATAAAGCTGCTTATGTGCATTCTGGTGCATGTTCTTGTACCTATAAATGAATAAAGCATACTTTGCATGTGAAAGCAAATTTTGCTGCTCATCCACAGGTAGGCCATAAGACTACATTGACCCTTTGAGGTCAATGAATACTAACCTTAGTGATTTGAGTGAGATCTTCAGTTACAGTCCGGGTACATGTACCTATGTCACTGAAGATGCATGTTTCAACTGTAATGGCAGAAAAAAGTATTTACAGGAAAATGAATCATCCTTAAGGCATGACTATTATGTTTTCAATTACTAACCAAAACTTGTTTGGTTTGAGTCAGGAAGGTTTTACAGAGCTTCACTCTCATTGTAGCAAAATAAAAATAAGAACTAATTATTTTTTATCTTCTTGCGTAATTTTACAAAAGAGTTTGGTGGCTCATGAATGGATTCAATTGAGTAAATACATGCTCAATTTTTATAAATGAATATTTTGAGATAATAACTTTTAGAAGTTCAAATTCGAAGGATCAAAAGAGGAAAATGCCTCTTCTAATCTTGATATTTGTTTAGGTTTAATATATTTCATTGTTGACATTTGATTTTTTTATTGGTTGAAGTTCAAATTACAACTGTGGAGGCATATTTGTCTCATATTTAAATTTATTTTTGTTTTAATGTAACTGTCAAGTCATGATAAAAGTCAGATCATAGGAATGACAGTTTTAAATATAAAAAGTACTTTAGAAGTCAGTTAAATTATATTGGTCTTAGCTTCAAGAAGAATGTGTTATTTCAAATTTGCAGTCACTGGCAAACAATTTTGTGTCTGATTTGCTTCATTTGTAAAGGCAAGCTGAAGCAAGCAATTTCCTGCTGATGTTCACAGTAAACATATCCCCACATTTCACAAACCATCAGAGATATTAGGTTCTGAAAGCTAATTTGAAATAGCTGATGAAGAAAGTGTTTTTCCTATAGTTTTCTGTTTCATCTAATAATGTTTCTAAATGGTCTGGCAACACGCAGGCTTAAGGTACATTTTGTGTCTATTCAGAATCATTCCTGATTTTCGAAGAATCTAATTTTACTCTAATTTTACTATTTTCATAACAGTGAAGTTTTGCTTTTGATTTTACCTGTTGCATTTTACTTTCTATTTCTGTTGTATTTTATCCCACTCTGTAAATTATAACACTTGGAAAATTTTATCAGCCACAGTAATTTTCCCTTGTTTGAGTCACCCCTCCTAAGACTTACCTTCCTGGGTGCTTTAGAGTCTGGGTGGTTTGTTATATGTTGGAAATTCTTCACAAAACATAACTTCTAGTGCCTACACAGCTCTAAGATCTGAAAAAAAAATTCCTAAAAGCTCTTTACTGTCCTATGTAGATTTCTTATAAAAGAGCAATAGTTCTGAAAGAGCCCACTTGCGAAGTGTCCATTGTTTGGTGCACCTGAATTAGGGATAAGCAGATAATTTGAGAAGGTTATAGATATACATCTCAGGCAACTCAGGACCCAAAATGAAAAGGATATACTTCCACTATGACAACCTGGGCCTGTGGGTTATTTTTAAAGTAAAATGAGTCAGCCCACTTAAGCATGAGGAAAGGAACAAACACAGGCTCTCCCTCCAGGAGGATGATCCGGGCTGGAGATTAGGAACAGCAAGTGCTCCTGTGCCACTGAGGCCCACAACTTGAAGGAGGGTGAGTGTCATTTCTGATGTGCTCCTGACCACAGAGTGTCCCTGTTGGCTAATTGTCATCTAGTGATTGCTGAGCTGAAAGAACACTGAGTGGCTTCAGAGCACCACCACACTCCCCCGCGTTCGTGTCCTCCCCCCGGGCTTCCTTTGTCATGGTGCTGGGAGGGGTCTGGCTCCCTGAATGGGCTGTGCAGGGAACCTGTGCACTCAGCGGGGAGGTTTCTGTGCCCGGTATTTTTTAGTCACCTAAAAGTCCTTTGTAGGCTCTGGCCTTTTGTAAAAATAAAGCTGCAACTGCATCTGAGGGTATTTAGGGCAGGACTATCAAAACTGAAGTTGTTTAACGAAGATAATCTCTTGTTCATATATCACAGTGCGCTCTTTTGCACTGAAACTGCTGAATTTTAATTACATGACAAATCTGAAGAAACTTTTGCTAGCTTGATTTTCAAAGTTACATGTATTTGTAGTTTCAGTTGGCTTCAGTACTTACATACAGCTGTTTCTGTTAAATATTCTTCATTGTAATCCCATTAATATTTTTCATACCATCACTGTTTTTTTTTTTTTGTTTGTTTGTTTTATTTTGTTTTCCACAGAAGTATATGCTTTATTTTCCTTTAAGGAAAGAATAAATATGTCTCACGGATGCATACAGCTCACTGTTTATTTCTGATAATATATTCAAGCTTTTTTTAAAGTTTTGATATAACTGGCTGCCAGCATTAGAAAGAGTATTTCAGAACTGCTGCTTGAAATATATTCATTTTTTCCAGGCCAACTGAATAACGAAAACATGTTTAATTATTTCCAGCCTCTCAAATGGCACATGGTGTAGTTACCTCTGATGTGTATTTCCAGGCTAACTAGTGAAGACCATAGCACCAAGCAAATTGGAGACAATAGTACCTGTAAGGAGCAGTAAAACAATTTTATCACTTCCTCCAATTATCATAAAAGTCATATGAATACAGTATGTAAAACAATATCAGGAAAGATGTGAAGATGAACTTCATAGCAAAATAAATGACCTGTCAGTTCATTTCAGAATTGAATGCATGTTTGCCTTATTTCATCCCAGCCTCCTTCCTTTTAATTGTAGCTGCCTGCCAGCATGCTGGACCTCACCCCTCACAAATTCCCACACTACCTTCTTCTATAGGGGAAAATCTTCCCCTATAGCAGCTTGTGTTATCGTAAATCCACTGAAAAAACTCTTAGGATTTTATGACACAGCTCACTGACATTTGCTATTTGTCCTAAAAACTTAGCTTCTGAAGTCATACAAAGTACAGCCTACATCTTTCTGGTTTTGTGAAGTATTTCAGCGGTTGACTTCTGAGGCATAGTACACAGCAGAGTCAGGAACAATTCAGCAGGGTTTAATGCCTGAGCAAAGTTGGTTTTCACTGTGGAAGTAAGAAAGTGGCAGGAATTTTCTTGTTTTTCACAGAATGGTTGCAAGACAGATAAGTGAGTTGCTTCTTTGTGTAGGTCGAAATCCTCAAGTAGTTAAAGATGGCAAATTTGATTTTGCCTTTCTCCAGTACCAAACAAGACACTAGTTATGACTCTTACTAGGTGGCAGGTGGCTGTGCCACTGCTCCTCTTCCTGACCCAAGTATCTCTCTTACAGCTCTGTGGCCAGGGATTTGGTGCCATGTGGTTGCTTTTCATGAAAAGGAGAATACAACACTACATAAAATGAGTGCAAAGCACATCAAAATGAAAACACAGCTGAAAAGTTCTTTCAAATCTTAGAACCTATGACAATACTATTGATCTTTACAGTAGTCACCGAGAACTGTCTCCACATTCTGCACTTTCTTCCGGGCAGCCCCAGGCATTTACACCTGTGACAAGGATAGTGCTGGAAAAATTTAAGGTGGCCTGATCCAGCTCCCCATGTGCATAGACCCACATCTCACTTGTTAACAGAAGGAATCCTATTGCTCAAGAGAGAGCATATCGGAGGTACACACCACAGGGCACTCTATAGTTTTACCTGTGGGATCACAGAGAAACATGAGAAAGTGGGATGAAAACCTACCTCAGCTCTGGAGGAACAGGTGTGTGAATTGAAAGGTCAAGGATAATCCTCACAAGAAAGTTGATATTCTAGTCTCTGGTGAGCAGCTTCAAGATGGAGTGGAAGAGCTGATTTTACTCCAACTCCTATGATAAGGAATTCTAATGCCTTTGTAAAAGAAATGGAGAATCTTATGGTTATTATTAGAGGGGCACTGACTCCAGCCATGTTGAGGTGAGAGACAATCAGGTTTACTGGACTGTGTGGATCAGATGGCCCAGCACATCAGTCCCACAGGAGTATAAGGCTCTAGTAGATATCAGTGCACAGTGTACCCTGATGCCATCGAGCTGTCAAGGGGTAGAACTGATCTGTATTTCTGGAGTGACAGGAAGATCCCAAGAGTTGACTGTACTGGAGGCTGAAATCAGCCTGACT
>JANRGW010009876.1:0-16576 GCA_024733675.1 Psilopsiagon aymara
CTGAGTGACTAACCTTTTGGGAGATAGTTTGTCCTGTTTTGCAAGGCTGATACAGATCATACCTTTCTATAGATTAAATTCATAACAGTGTTGGTATAAGACAATGCCAAAAGCTGTGGGTTTTGGTCCATAATCAAGCCTTCCTTGCCGAAGTGTAGTTAGGCAAGCCAAGCAGAAGGCAAACAAGGGTGGAGATCTTGCCACTAAGGAACTCTTAGGACCACCTACACCTAATTTTGCATGTACTATGAGGAAATCTGTGATGATTCAGAGCAATGTGTCTTGGATTACTTTGTGTAATGAGAATCTGCTGCTTGAAGGGGGAATTCATACACCCTTGTCACTATACTGAGGAAAGAGGTTGTTACAGAAAGGGAGGGCTTTGCTTACTTCGTGACTCCACAGCAAAGCAATTCTTCTCTGGCAGCTTGGACTGTTTAGATGTTTCTTCTTAGCTGCTCCCTATCTTAGTGCTGGAGGATCTTTGTCCTCTTGCCAGATTCATACCTTCCCTTCTTTGTAAGGCAGCCAGAAATACCAATGTGTGTTGTGAAAGGTGACTGAAAAAAGTGTCATGAGGCATCACCCAGCCTTGTGTTCATCATTTTTCTGCTGGGGTTCATTCTAAATGCAGGCATTGAAGTTCTGTCGTTCAGTTGGTATGGACTGGAGAGTGTAGTGTGACTTTGGTCACAGTCCAGGGCTGAGTCCTGTTGCTGGAGTCAAGATACAGTAGCCTAGATCTCCAGCGCCTCTCTGGAGAGTTGCCTGTCCTTATGCCATATGAGGGAAAAGTAGCAGCCATCACCCTCCATTGCAGTGTTATGTGTCTGTCCTTATGCCATATGCAAGAATCGCCTCTGTCCCTGGCACATTTGTAGTCAACCCTCATTGCAGCGTATGTAATGCAGTGGTTTTGGAAAAGGCAGGTGGCGAAAATGAGAAATGTGGAAGGGACCCTTTTTAGCCTCCTCACTGCGACTGCTAGTGATGTGGTAGTAGTAGTGGTATTGAGAGAGACACTTCAGAAAGAAAGAGAGAGAAAGCGACCAAACTTACTACATTCATAAGGGATTCAGGGTTACGAGTCTTCCTGAACTGTCTTTCTTCTGCTTTCAGAGCGGAGGGTGTTGTGAGTCCTGCTGAAAAGGCAATTGCTTGAAAGCAGAGCAGCATGAGGAGGCACCACATCTTGGAGCTGAGTGAAAGAACACATGCAGGGCTGTTTGCATTAGGACTGGCATGGAATTCCACAGGAAGACACAACTGGGGAGTTGAAGAAGGTTGCCCATGGTCTGTTCCCCAAGGGGCTGCCAGAATAAGTACCTTTGTGAGGAGGCAGTCTCTGCAGCTCACCCTTTTCAACAGGCAGGGTAGCAGACAGATGGGGAAAACTTTGACATACCACACATGAGCATGCCTGAGCACTCTGCAGGTGACAAGGGAGCTGTGGTTGGCAGACAGCGCCAGGTCTTGGCATGAATCTAACAGAAGCCTGACAAAAAAGCATGAGTACCTGAGATGATCATCATCCAGATTGTCTGCCTTTATCTGCCTCCTCTTTTCTGCCAGCAGAAGTGAAAGGAGAAGAAAGCACTATTTGTTTCTTGTCTTGCCAGGAATGAGGTGAGAGAGGTTTGGGGTGAGCTCTCTTTCTACCTGCCCTCTCCTCCTTTGGGTCCAAATGCCGTTCATGGTACTGGTCAGTGGAATGATGGGGTAAGGAACAGTCAATGAAGCTTGTGAAAGACGCAGGAGCAGTGATTCAGGGACCCCGGGAGGACATGCAATAGGCTTAGGGCACTATGCTTGCACCAGGTCAGTGTGAGCTTGTGCTTTCATTTGGGGTTATGTGCCCCAGACCAGGTTCAAGTTCTGTTTGAAACTAGTACCTCTGATAATATGAAGTGAACGATGTGACCATGTGTGGCTTCCCAGAAGCCCCATAAGTCAGTTCCCTGTCAGCCTTGCCTTTCAGGTTGAAACTGAGTCATCTAGGTCTCTACAGCTCCTCAGGCTTCTTCACTAGCCCTTTGCTGCCTGCTTCTTCCAAGAACTGGTTCTGTTATCCCCAGAAATGTCTTAAAATCAATGGCTACCACCAGCCAAGAAATCATGGAATGATTTATTTTAGAGCAGTGAGCAATGGAGCCGAGACTGCCTTCATGTTGCCTAGGGTCTACCTCCTGTATTTCTTAGAAATGGCAGTCCATATTGCAAATCTTGTATTGGTCATGGGGCAATGAGACCTTGCCCTTTTCACTGATGGTATCAGATTAGCTTCTCTGAATGCAGAGTGAAGTCTATCTAGCGCCAGGTTATACTGATTTCACCTACAGTATACGTGCTTCCAGGTTTTAGTCTTTATTTTCCAGAACCCAGTCAATGGATGCAGGAACACTTTCTTTCCTTTCAAAATGCAAATGTTGACTTAGATGCTCCCTAGAAAAGGGAAGAGAAGGTTCTGCATCCCAGAAAGTTACTGGGTTTGGGACTGTAAGTTAAAACTTCTTGAAGAAAATCAGTTCTTGCCTACAAGAGAGCTGCAAGTAAGCAGGACAGGATTTTTCTTTCCAATCTGAAGAACTGTACAAAAATGATGCATACATGAAGTTCAGAACTGTGCTTACACATTCTAGAAAAGTCCTTATATATATAATAGATGTATGCTATGCCTGCATCAGTGAGGAGAGAATGAGGGCTGTGAAGAGAAAAGTAGTGGCCATTCTGGATGTGGATAAAGGCCATAAAGATCAGGCAGGCTGTATGAATGTTCAGCAAGAGAATCCATGGGACAAAAGGGACAGGTAATGCAAAGTAAGGCTTCAGCTCATCGAGGCATCTAGTAAAATTGCCTCACCAGTAATGACTAGGGCTATTACTGCTTTTGTAAGCTTGGTTTCCTCAGAAGAAGAGAGCATACTTATATGACTGCAGTGTTTATGTTAGTTCACCTTTCTGTCCATCCTGTAATTAACTCTGGATGCCATTTGTAAATATTTGCCATGTTCAGCACTGAGATACAAGCTTGTAAGGGAATGGATTCACAGGATCTTCTGAGGACTGTTTGCAGGAGGAGACTATTCAGTGGGTTAGTGTGTTGCTGCAGGGAAGGCAGGACAAAGACAGCTGTTGTATGTTCTGCAACTAGTTTAACAGTCAGCAAGAGTGAACTAGACAACTAGTCAGTGCCTATGTAGCTTGAAAGTAGTCACAGCATGTCTGGGCATTGGTATTTGTGAGAGAATGCCCTAGGAGACGTGCCTTTATTCTAGTTTGCATTAGGAAGTTAAGCAGACTAAGTAAACAAGTTTTTCTGAAACCAGGCATTGCTAGGTCCATTAGACATGGAGAATCCAGTGTTTAATGAAGAACAGTGGTTTTCATGCAGCCACATGTTTCTGAAGTCTGCTTCTATCATGAGACATCTGCTGTGAGGAGACATGCTGCTCTATGAAGTGTATTTTGACTTGGAAATGGAGCTACAGATCAAGATAAAATAAGAAAGTATTCTCTGGTAAGTAATGGGGAAAACTAGCAGGATTTGTAGGAGTTAGGGAGGGGTAACCAAGATACTTTTGCACTCTCTAAATCTCTTTATAGGAAAAGAAATTTCAAATTTTTCTGGCATTTAACCAGAAATTTAAACTTTAAATTTGACTAAACAAATTTAAAGAAGTCAAACCTCATGAGTCATTGAAGAGTTGGAGTGAACCAGTGTTTGGAAATACCCAGAACTTTAAATTTGGCATCAAAACACACTCCATTCAATTCCCTTTGTATATTAGACCCCTGTTAATTTCTGTTGTCAAAACAAGAAGCCTCACAACTACATAGCCAGTCAAACACTCTCTTTAGCTTTCTGTTGTTTTACTCCGTTCTAATGGCAGTAAATTATGCTTCCCCCTCCCTGCACTGGGAGTCTTACTTGGGAAAAAAAGTTCTGCTGATGCCTCAGCTTGTTTTCAAAGCACTTTCAAAACTAGTCAAGGCAATGCAGAGGCTAAACTATTCTTCTTGTTAAGGCAAACTTTTCTCAGCACCCTTTAATATCATCTGGCTTAGCTGGTATGGTTCATGGACTTTCAGTTATTTTCATTTTAGACCAGATGTAGTGGGCTAAGTAATATCAGTCTTGGCAAACCACTGCTCCCTAAGCTTCAGGAATAAAGACAACTAGGAGATATGAGCAACATTTTGTCTAGCAAGATGAATGGGCATGTTAAACTGTCATTAAAGAACGCTTAGAAGTTAAAAAGGTCAGAGAGAGAAATGTCCTTGAAAGTTCTTTAGGTACTTTTAATGAAACTAAGAGAGAAACCCTCCAGAACTTTATCCACCTATCTTTGTTCTTTAACCAGTCTAAATTTATTTCATGTAAGTTGTAAGGCACGTATGCACCAACCAGAGAAACAACTGTGACTGAATGTATACAAGAACGTGCTGCCTTGCCTTACTCACTAACAAAACATGCATGTACATTACGCTGCAATACAGGAGGTCCAATTTACACACACTGTTGCCACACTGCGACTTTCATTCCCTTGTTCTCAGTCTGAAGAAAACAAGCTGAGGGGAGTGAAATACTTGCTCTTGTTCTTCCTTTTGTGCAGGTTAAGCTTCTTTGACTTCTATTGTGAGCCAACAAGCACTTCTGTGCATACCAATAGGCATACAGATCAGAGAGGCAAAAAGCTGTCTATTCTCACAAGCAACTGCACAAAAACAAGACTGAATGTCTTTATGGAAACAGGCAACAGAGAAAAAGACATGAAGACACATGTATAGGCAACTTACCTCTCTATTGACTGCCTTGCTTGTGTCCTCTGCCTCAGTTCCTAGTCTGTCTCCACTAGCAGACTGATTCACTGGCAGAAACCTGCGCTGATAAAAGGAAGCCAGAACACAATGAGCACTTCAGGGTAGCAGCTGTCAGTGTCATGAGTTGGCAGCATGTATTGTAGAGCACGTTTAAGTGTTGCTTTGGCAATGTTTCAGAAATGGGGAAATCTTTGAGATGAAAAAGATCTTCTGGTGAAATTTGCAAACCCAAAATGTGCCGTGGAGCAGGAGAGTTTAAGAAGTTCCTACAAATCAGTAATTAGAATGTTTAGATTGTACCAGGGTGTTCCAGTTCCCTGAGGCTGTGGCAGACCTTGACCTGCACTGTCATCCAGCTGAGGGGCTGTTCCAGATGTAATCTTTTCAGGATGAAGAGGAGGAAGTGTCCAGCTTCTTTCAACATACACTTTCAAGAGCACTGTCTCTGCTATTGTTTTTCATTTACTTTATGTTAACTTTAACATTACAGACTGTCTTGTTTGTCAGTGAGCAGCACAACTCATGAAACCCATCTTATTCTACATTAGACTCTCAGAGTTGACATGGCTTCTGCAAGGGTACTGTGGTGCCAAAGAAGACTTGAAAACATCATGCAGCTTGTCTCTCTGAGGGAGCAAACACAGGTTCTTCCTTCTCCCAAGCCATTTTTGTCAACTCTGAAATAAGAGTGTCTCTGAAGGTCTTTGTCTAACTGCTGAACTACTTTAGGCAGCCTGGGGGCTCAGTCCTCACTGAAATTGGCTTAATAACTGTGGGTAGAAGGACAACTTCTGTGTCCTTAGGCAGCTACAAACAAAGTAGGCTCCTCCTACGTGAGGAGCAGCCTTTTTAGCCAATTTATTCATGCCTGTCTTCAGAAGATCTTGTGTTTCATTATGGACTGATGAGCGTTTAGAAGAACACCAGATGAAATGATGTGCTCTTGGGAGCAGCATTGCAAATAATATGATGCCATTGGGTGGTGGGGGAAGGAAAGGAGTAGAATAAGAACAGGATATCAGTGAAGCCTCAGTAACACTTCTGCTTTACATGCAAAGTAGACAACATTTTTTGTGATGGTGAAAAGGTAGTCTGGTAATTTCTCAGTGAAGAGGAATGTAACTAACTCAGCTGCTTTGATGTCCTCAAGTGACAAACAATAGATTAATCACCTTGAAGGGCTTCTGCAACGTGATGTCTAGTCCCTCCTCATGTTCCCAGTTGGGATCAGCAGTCTCCATGATTTTTCCAAAGCTCCTTGCCTAACCTGATTCTTACTGATTTTCCGTAAAATCCAACACCCTGACTCCCTTATGGTCTCCCAGGTTGCAAAATAGCTGAACATCTGAAATCTCTTTCTTAGGTGAATTTAGAGGTTGTTGTGGCTTCTTTCAGGTATATTGTTGTTTCATTTCCTATTTTAAGTGTTGAAAACTCATAAAGTAGGTCTCAAGTCCTCATGTGTTTCTTCTACAAGCAATGAGTTAGTTGAAGGGCTGACTTTCTCGAGGGCATTTGTCTCCAGGAATTTGTATTGGATGTAAGGAATGTTCTTGTCTGGAGGGGAGCTGTTATGTTTGGTTCTAACTCTACTTACATTCACGGAGAACGAAGCAACGGGACAGACTTCAGCAGTGGGCTCGGGAAATGAAATAGACCTGTTGTCTCTCTTGGAAGGGAAAGGAACAGAAGTGGTACCAGGCATGGTTAATTTGTTCAGCTAATGAACCATGTCACAGAGTGAGACATTGACCTTTTGGCTATAGAGTATAACTAGTGAACTGTCTTAGTGTAACAGATGTACCTGCCCTGGTCAACGTCCCAGACTAGTCCATGTGAATATTTGATTCAAATGGAGAATGATGGTGTCACTCTGAAATGAAACCCCTAAATGCACTGTGTTTCTTTTCATAGTGAAGCTAATGGCACTTCATTGCGGAGGGACAGTGACCCATGATGCTGTAACCTAATAACCACAGAGGGTATCCTTCAAGGCAGAGTCTTTGTTCAATTTGTACCTATTTGAAATAAGATTGGTAGAGCCAGAGTTCCCCAGGAGATTAAATAGGATGACAATTTCTTCAGCACTGTTTTCAAAGCAGCCTTTCCCGCTAATGGGCAAAGGGCTCTAATTATGCATGAGATGGAGATAATGGATTCTTTCTAGCTGTGGCTGGGTACTTTTCATTTTATGTTTTAAACCCAAAGAGGCTTCTCTTAGCCATGATAAGGGTTAGAACAGCTCAGCTCTTTGGCAGCCAGTAGCTTCCATGTGAAATGGAAAGACATGGAAGGTTCCTGCTGGGTTCAGAGTGTAACTTTGAACCAAAGTGTCCCATGGAAGTGCTGTCATTGCCAAGATGAAATCAACTCCTTTCTCCCTCCCTGGAGAGTTCGTATACACAGATCCTGAAGCTGTTGTCAGCAAAGATAGAATTTGCTAAGATTTTGCTGTGTTGGAGGAGGGGGCAGATATTGAACACAAGTTTCCTATCTTCCGAGTGCATGCTTGAACTCTGAGACTGACTACTGTTTTCTGCTGTATCTACCCTTCCTGTGTCCCTCACTTTCTCATGAAAAAAGAGAGCAACCCTGTTTCAAATGACGACAAACAATTTTCTTGCCAGGAGTGATTTCTTTGTGTGAACTCAGTTTTTACTTTCTGGTCATTGTCTCATCTAATCATAAAATTAATCAATACCATAACTGCTAGAATTAGTCTTGGTTTACTTTGCATTAACTGCAAGCCTCATAAACTGAGAAATAATAGAAAAAATGGAAAATGCCTTGAACACTCTGGTGTTCACATATGCAGAGAAAGTCAGTGCTTTCACTAGTGTTAGGTTTTAAGGAAGAAAGCAGGCTGCAAAAAAGGCCTTTCTTCCGTTAGCAAGGTACAGTTACTGCAGAACAAGGATGTACCAATTAAAAGTGATTACTGATCCACAAGATTGCCAGAATATATGAAGTGCACTGTCAGGATGCAAAAGGCATTGCAGTGACATGTAGTGGGAAATTAGTATCAGGAGGAACTCTTTCTCTGACTCCAACAGAAACCATCAGATGCAAAGTTTTGTGTATATCCAGTGAAAGCAAGTGTCTTTGCAAGAAACAGGTATGGCTATTGGTTGTGGGTTAAGGATTCTTCTGCATCAGATCAATAACTTCATTGTATACATGTAAAGGTGCATCCAGTCCCCAGATGAAATCCAGGTGTGCCCATCCAGGAATCCTTTTGTGGTAGATAAGACTTTTAATTTGAGACAGTAAAATGGCTGCATCCTCGGGATCTGCAAGCAAGTCTTGTCCCCCAGTCCATACTGCTGTTGGTACAGTCATCTCTTCTACATTGTAGAGAGGAGGAGTAGCCTGAAAAACATGGAGCAGTACAGAAATGGATGTCTAGGAAAGTACAGCAAAATTTAGACATGCATTTGAGGTTTTCTTTTGTCAGTGTTCAAAGTAAAGGTGCCTAAACTAAACAGGAAGGAATTCTCTGGCTTGCCTTTTCTGTCTGCTTTCAGGGATGGCCCAGCTGATAATACCGGCAAAGGAAAAATGCCTCCTGAGATGGCAGTGTTACTGTTTGTCTTTGCTCTCTCAGTTAGAAAAACTGCACTAAGACAGAAAATGTCAGGATGCCTCTATAAACCCTCATCTTGGTCCTTTTGAAGCACTGGTCAGCCCCAGAAGACTTACATAGTCTAGTTAGAAAACATATGTGACAAGGATGAAAAGGAGTCTAGAACGACAAATAGCTTAGTACTCCTGGGTTTGGAAAATAGAGGCAAGAGCAGGTTCAGGTGACAGGATTATACAATCACAAACAGTATTAAAAAAGAGCACAGGAAGAAATCACCCTGTTACTTCTTATAACACAAAACTTCGAAGGCATCCAGTGACTTTCCAGGGGCAAGCAAATTCAAGACAAACCAAAGGAAGTTGTGTTTCATGCAAGCTATCATTAAAATGTGTAACTCATAATGATAGGCTGTTGTGGAGACCTAAAGGGGAGGTGGGTCAAGGACAGGATTAGACTCTTGAATTGAGGACAAATTCCTTATGCCTCTGGTTTCCAGAATGCAGGGTAACTTAGTTCTCCAGTTGCCTTCTTCCTAATATTGTTCTCCTGAGCACTTATACATTGGCAGCTGCTTTGATCAGGCTAGCAGGCAAGATGCCTCTTTAGTCTCATCAAATAGATGTAATTTCATTTTTCCAAATTAATTTTCTATCTTTCCTGCCCTTATTTTTTTTTATTCTTATTGTTCATTTAATTTAAATGTTTGTGTCTCCCCTCACCCCCTCCTTTTATTTTTTTTTTAAATTATTGTTGCCATTAGTGCTTGCCTGCTTTCTCTGTTGAATTCCAAACTGGAAAGTAGTAATACTTCCATCTACATGCATTCTGAAAATGTGTTTCCTACCACATCCTTGCTCTCTTCCTGTGTGCTCCTGTATTGTCCAAGGGCCGTAATATTATTTCACCAAAATATACCTGTTGGTATTTTTCAATGTTCTTCTTTGGACTGCCCCAGTCATAAGCTTGGAACTTCCCTGAATGGGCTTCCTAAGAGGAGGAACAAGAGAAGGATAGTTACAAAGCCATCATGTAAGAAATTTGTGGGTTCTTTCCCTTCTGAGCCTCTGACTCCAATCTAACGCCCTAGGAGAAGTTCTAAGAGCTCTGAAAAAGCCAACACTAAATTATCTAAAAGTCTTAATCACTGAAAAGGAGTCAACTGTTTTTGTTACAATCAAACATATGGCTCCTGCCCAGAAAGACCCAGGGATGCCTTTGCAGTCAATTTGTTCTAGTTCTTTACTGCTGCTGCCATATCTTCTTCTGACAGACATGTTACCACCACTCAGCTCTGTGAGGGACTCCTTCTTATGTTTTCTATTCCCTCTCTGGTTTGAATACAGAAGTCACTATTTCTATTTCTTGCCTTATGCTCCTTGGCTTTGCCTACAGCATGGGTTGTTATTATTGTGAGAAACACCATCAATGGGATCTTAACATTGAAGGTACACTGTCTGTTAATTCCTTTAATAGTAAGAACAGCAATGACAATGAAGGCTTAGGAGTATTAGTCCTGCATGTCTGTGCTCGCCAGTCTGGGGCTAGATGCTGAATTAAACTTGAGTCAATTTGCAGAGCTCCCCCAATTATGCTTTTGCAACCCATTTTCTTTACAGGCCTAGAATGATCACAAAAGCAACTTAACAAAATCTAAGATTTTATATAAAATCACAGCCAAATTTATTGTTAAATTTGAGTAAATGCCTGTGCAGGTGTTACCCAAACTTATCGTGCTGCATTAAAATGTGTATTAATACACTTGGAAGCTCACTGTGCTTGCAGCTGCTTCCTGCTTTGCTCCAGAGACTGCAATGCTGCTGGAAAACCTGTCATGCATGCAGCAGCTTCTGTGACTGAGACCAGACTTTATGAATCATGAAAGTGTGAAACCAAACCCTGAAACACAGCTTTCCTCAGCTCTGCTGCTGAGGATATACTGTCACAGTACCTTGCAAGTAAAACATATAACAAGTGTACTAAATAAAGAGTATACTATTTCTAGTACTGTTGCTGCTCAGACATTGAGAGCTTTGGAAACAAGTGATGAAAATACAAGGGCTTTTACCAGTAAAATCTAGTATTTTAAAAAGCAGCCTATGTCTTGCTCATTTCTTGACTCCACATTGGAAACATACTAATTTCTTCAGGTAAAGTGTACTGAACTGTGGACCTCATTTATAAAAGCTACTGGATATACAGTAGGAAGAAAGATATGTACATCTGTATGCACAGCTGCCAGCATACATATTTTTTACAGAAATGCCATGTTTCTATGTTGGCTTCAAATGTACCTGCATCACATAGGGTACTTCTATCCTCCTGGCAAAGGTTCAATGAAAAATAGTGGTTTGAATTAAGATCTCAATTGTAAACCACAAGTTGCATGTATTTCCAAGAAGTTAGCAAGGGATTCATGGCAGGATATCAGGTTATACCCATTCTATACCATTCAGGTAGAAGTGAGTATCTATTTTGATTTCCAGGAGTTTGTTAGTACCTGACTCCAGTGGACTATGTTCTGCACAGAAGTTCCAGCGGTGGTTTGTGCAATATACACATCAATTCTGTTCTGAAAGAAAATATCCAGTGAGTATTCTCTTTCTCCCTTCTATTTAGATGTAGAACAAACCATCTGACACAGCAGAGTCATGTAACAATAAAAACAACAGAAATTGGAGTAGTATGGTTATCGACTCCCTCAGAGTTACCCCAGATGTGGCAATGTCTCAGGTTTGGAGGAGCACTGAAAGAAATTCCCCCCACCAGAACATTTTCTTGGGGGACTGAGAATCTAAAAGAATCTACAGATAGAAAGGGTAGAATAGCAAGTCAGCAACTTAGATCTCACACTAGGTGGGCTCTTTTTTTGTCAGGAGTATACAACAGAACCTGTGTGAGAGAAGATCACTGTTGGGCAGAACAGCAAAAGGAACTACAACTGCCTGAGGACTGCATGACTACTTGAAATAAAACACACCCTAGTTAAGCAGGGGTTCCTTAACAAGTTGCTATGTGATCCTTCCTCAGAGAACATGCTTGGAGGCATTTCTGGAAAAGGCTGGAGCAAAAGTTTTATGCCAGCTGGTCTGACCTACGGCTGTACATAGCATGAAGTGTCCAAGTATGTCTTAGCCCTCAGCGGCTGCCAATTCTCTGTCAGGTACCCTCACGTATCCTGTGCCTCTGAGCACATCCCTGATGATGCAAGGCTTGGAGGAGGAAGACAAGGGGGTGCGCTCCTTTCTCTGGAGCTCCTGAAAGCATGAAGCAAGTAGGGGTTTTGTTTCTCTTCCCATGGTATGCCAGCATACTGAATATCTCCAATGAGACGAGTAGTCACAGTGTGAACCAAGAGACAGTGCCCTAGGTGGGGTCTGGCAGAAGGCAGGCTGCACAGTTTTGGGGACTTTGAGCAGCTGTTGATCGTAGGGATGGTGCCAAGTGCTCTTCTAAGGAGTGAGGCAGTGTTTCCCTGCCAGTGATGGGGCAACCAGCAGATATTGCTGTGCAATAGTGGGGACTGTTCCCTGCAATGTGATGCTGACTAATAGAAATTCAGTATTCACTCCACACCATAGAAGGTAAGTTTTGGGAGCAGAAGCTTAAACTCTCAGTAGAGCTGTGAAAGAGTTATACATACCACGTCAATGTTTCTCAGGTTACAGCCGCCCAGACCGAAGAAGACACTTCTACAAAGCCTGGCAAAAGCAGGGTTGCTGCAGACAGGAACTATTAGCCTTCTCAGACACTCAATCTGAGGAAGGAATTCTCTTTTGCCAAGCAAACCCTGCGAGATACAAAGGTAACATTCATTTAGGAATGTACACTTGTATATTGTGCTGCTGTTTTTGAAAGGTGTTTGTGTCCTCTTCCTCTTCTCTAACATTTTCAGTGGTTCTCACTTGCTTTCTCTTAATTTGCCAGATGATGTTCACATAAACAAGAGAGAAATTAGGTGGTGGGGTTTTTTTTCCATTGCATCAGCCTGCTCAGACATTACTTAATTTGGGTTACATCACTTTTAATGAAGGGATGTGTTAAATGTTAACTCCAATTCATAGTTTAGGTCTATGCTTGAACATTGATTGTGGCTTTCTCTACAGGAATCTTGGAAACCTTTGAGTATCTGCACCTCTGTACCTCTCTGGGAGACCTATCCCAATGCTGCACTACCACCCTAGATAAAAAGCTTTTCTTAACTTCCAGTCTGAACTTCCAAATACTTCAGTCATGAGGTAAACCTACCCACATGCAGATGATTAGACTTTGTAAAGCCCTATACTTTGTTTATCCATTTTAAAAGCTAAACAAACAAGTATATGGTTAAACAGTTGAAACCAAGATATCACATACCCGGAGCAATGTTTCAGGAAGGTAGAGAAGTTTTGTCACTGGGCTTCTAGCATACTTAATAGTAGCAACAGGTGCCAAAGCCAAATAGAGTTTGATTTTTTGAGCCAGCTCTGGCATTGTTGAAAAGGCAATGAAAGCTGAGAAAACGAAAAAGGAGAGTTAAAGAAAATAATAATTTGTACATCAGACTATTTTCATTGTTTATAAATGCTGTTCTGCAATTTCAAGCCTACAAGCAACCCTGTAGTTAGTTGTTGTTGTTAGTTGTTCAGATTACAATTCAGCCTAGAATTGTGAAAAATCCCTCTTCTCCGTGTGTTACCAAATTGTAGTCTTATTTCCCTCTTCATAGAGAAATGTCTGTCTATATTTTGCCTTTGTAGCTTTTTTCCACACCCATTTAGACATAAATGCACACTTCTGATGTACATTCATACATTTCACATACTACTGGAAGATACAGTTGTTTTTCTTGTGGTCAATCCAATTTTATATTTTCTTCTTTTGTGTGTGCGTGTCTCCTGTCCAAACTGGCTAACTTCTCTTTCTGTACTTTCCTCTTCCTGTTTGGTTTATTTTGGCCAACTGACCAGCTGCTGTTGGGCACGCCCTTGCTGCTTGGAATAAAACAATTTGCATGGCCCACAATAATTTTCAGTATAACTACAGTTATGGCAGTGGACTTGGCCCATTATGTTTTATTGTCTTTGTAAAAAAATTGAAATGCCTATATGCTGAAAACAGCCTATCCCATGTTTTACACACCTGCAGAGAGTTGATGAAAACCCCAGGTACATTCAGAACAACAGTATCTCAAATCACATTTTACTTACCAATGGTAGTACCTTGTGAATAGCCAATATAATACAACTTTTCCTGTCCTGTTTTCTCCACAATGAAATTTATTGCTGCGGGAAGGTCAAACTTTGCCATCTCATCAAAACTGCAGGCAGGAAATCAAAAAATTATGCATAAATTAAAAATCAGACTTTGAATTGAATTCACATTTTTTATTACAGGCTTCTCAGCACAGAAGCAGCATGAACTGTAAAGTGAATCATTCTGCTATTTTTCTGGCACTGGATATGGAAGATACTACTCAAAATTTTCTGGGGTATTTTCTCCCTTTACATCAAAGGAAGGACTATAACTTCAGGAATTATTAGGATGAATTTTATGTGTCTATACAAAAGTGACAAGTGGTGATATAGTTATAGAGCTCCTTCCAAGCATTACTTATTTTCTACAATTTGGCGTTAAATAAAAGGTCTATTTTTAAAAGCTCATTAAAATAAGTGCAAATATTATTTAAATTTTCTCCTTTTGTGATTTTTGTATTATTGTAATATACAGACTAGTGCTTCTAAATAGCCTTTAAAACTGTCTTTGGAACTAAGGAATAGCTTGGAGATGACCTGTGCAGGTTCTTCTGTGCTGCTCTGCTGTTACGCCTCTAGAACCTTTTCTAGTAGTAATTAGTTTCCATTACTATTAAAGTTCACATACATGTATATGTGCATCTGAGCAAAAGTGAACACAGAATCATAGAATAGTTAGGGTTGGAAAGGACCTTAAGATCATCTAGTTTCATCCCCCCTGCCATGGGCAGGGACACCTCCCACTAATCTGTGCCACCCAAACTAAACCATGCCACCGAACTTTATAGAAGGTAGCATACGGAAACCCCTGACTTAGCCAGCTTAAATAAATATGGGCAATGGAGATGTCCTTCAATGGTTCCATCTACCTGAAAGCCCAGAATTCGTCTTGATCAATGGAATAATTTTGATGCTTTCTGGACCAGCGATTCCCTCTGCTATTTCCCATCCAAACATCAAAACCAGCATCAGCTAGTAGGAAGCCCAAGCTGTTGTTGGGCAGGTTTGTGACCCAGTTACTAGCATCTCCCAGTAACCCATGTTGGAGAAACACAGCAGGTTTTAAAGCTGAAAAACAAATAGAAACAAAAGAATTCATTTTCTTTTTTTTGGTAGTTCAGGGATTTTACTGTCAGTACTGGATTTTATTCCTTCACCAGTTTAAAGGGGGAAAACTAAGTATATAAACAAAACCATAAAGAGAGAACTTCTAAGCTTCTGTAAGGATTTATGGAAAGATCTGTCTGACACCAGTGAAAACTAGTTTGGAACCCTCTGGTCACTGTATAGCTCAGCTGCATTAGCTTGAGATTCTCAACACTGATATAAAGAATGAAGGTGTGGGATTGTCTGTAGAGGCTTCCTTTACCCAAAATATAATCATTACTTGATATTTACCAGGTATAAGCAAAACCAAAGTAGAATCAGAAGCTCAAACAGCTTTCACAAAACAGGCTGACTGGGCAGATTACAGCCTTTACCCTATTTTTTTAATACCCATTTTACTTATCAGGTCTTATTATGAGGGTATATGTTTCATGTATAGTGGTGTTTCATTATATATAGGCATGCTTGACATAAATCAGGTTTGTCATTCTATAGTTGCTAAAATTTCACTTGCATATGCAAGTTTTGATGGACAGTTTATAAATATAAGGTATCTCTTTCAAGAACATGCGCTACCTAGGCTAGCTTTGTCTTATATTAACAAACTGTACCTGTGTTTCCCTGATTCTGTGTACCATAAGGGATCCGGTTAAGGGTAATAGTATAACCATCTTCTGTTGTCACTTCATATTCTTCACTGGGGTACCCCTTGTAAGTAATGAGCTCATTCTAGAAGAGAAGTTACATGTATTTGTTTGTAGAAGTTATATGCATAAGATATTCACAATGAAGAAGTTTTAGAAAGCAGATACAACTGGCAAATTAGTCTACATATATTAAGCATCTGAAAAAAAGCAATATCAGATTGCATATTGTAACCCTAATACTACAACAAATTTCCTTCGTTCTTTGTATTAGATCTAGGATTCAACTGTTCAGTTACAATCTGTTAAAAACCCCCTGTCTTACACTACTGCTGTACAATCATCACAAGCCCTTCCACTCTGCTGATATAAGAATCGTTATACGCTCATAGAAATAGATTATGATTCCATTAGCTTCTCTCTCATGTTCCCTTACAGATGAAGAGCTGCCCAGGTGCATGCTCCAGATCTGCTGTCATGCAAGTGAAACCAGTTTATTTAGACTACCTTCAGAGAAATCCAGGGAGCTTCACAACTGCCCTTTTGTGAATGGCACCTATGCAGCGGGTACCACTGAAAAACTGACTACAGTATGAAAAAACCAGGATCATCCACTTGCATAGTCACAAGGGAAATCCCTAGCACAGCCACTATAAAGCTCTGAAATGAAGTATTACTTTTGATATGTAACACTCAACCTGTTTTGTTACAAAAGAGGATTGGGTTTTATGCCTTGTACTCAGTGAATTATGCAATGTAATTTGCCACATGGCACAGAAACACCAAGATTTTAACAAGTGACTAAAGATCTAAACAAGCTTGCTTGGCAAGAGGTGCTCTTCTGAAAAGCTGGCTGCTTCTGAGCTATGCTGATCATTCAAAAAATGAGAAAACATATGCCATTAGTTATTTAGAGTCTTTGCTGAAGATATGCTGACATTCCAAAGGGTCGTTCTTTCAGATAGGGAGATAGTGCCAGCAATAGCAAACTGGTAACTGATATTTAAAATTAAATTAACTCTGGAGATTTACTAAGGAAAGTTGTCTGCTTTAATTTCTATCAAACTAAAGAAGAGAAGAGAGAAGAGAGTAGAGATGAGACGAGAAAAGAAGTGGAGAGGAGAGGAGAGGAGAGGAGAGGAGAGGAGAGGAGAGGAGAGGAGAGGAGAGGAGAGGAGAGGAGAGGAGAG
>JANRGW010009878.1:0-23479 GCA_024733675.1 Psilopsiagon aymara
CTGGAAGGCTGCTATGAAGTCTCCACACAGCCTTCTCTTCTCCAGGCTGAACAGCCCCAACTTTCTCATCCTATCTTTATAAAGGAGGTTCTCCAGTCCTTGGATCATCGTTGTGGCCCTCCTCTTGGACTTGTTCCAACAGTTGCATGTCCTTTTTATGATGAGAAGACCAGAACTGTACACAATACTCAAAGTGAGGACTCTCCAGAGCAGAGTAGAGGGGCAGGATCACTTCCCTCGACCTGCTGGTCACGCTCCTTTTGATGCAGCCCAGGATGCGGTTGTCTTTCCGGGCTGAGAGTGCACACTGCCGGCTCATGTTCATTTTTCCATCGACCAATTGACCTCATTTGAGATCAGTTGCTGGAATAAGGCTAGAATAATGAGAATATTGGCTCTACGGCATGTTCAGTGTCTTTTTAATTTCTTTTGAAATTGTGTTAGGCAAATAAATGTTTTAGAAAACTTGAATAATCACTTGTAGTTTCAAAAAATTCCTTTAGTTTTTGAAGGGCTTTTAGACAGTTCCAAAGGAACATATCGAATTTCAGAAAACTATCATATGGAAATGTTTCTTCAGTTCAGGATAGTATTCCTGGTCAAAGCCAGAGAGAGAGACATGCTGTGAACTAGTCTAAGCAAAACCATTCATTAGCCCTAAAGAGAAAGTACATGGCTTATTACCACCTCGTCAAACAGTCTTCCCTGAAAATAACAAAGCGCCTCGCAACTATCTGTTGGACATCAAACTGTGCCTAGGCACTGTTTGAGAGAACAAGAATTATCATCAAAAAAAAGCCTACCTGGTGAGTGCCCTATTAATAGAACAGTAAAGATGATCAAGGGGTTTATTGCTGTTACTAGATTTAAAAAGGATTGGATATATCCAGAATATATATTTTATTGACAAAGACAATGTAAATGTTGTTTCCTGAGTATATGTCTGACTGTAGAAATACGTTTTGTAGCACTTATCAATGAGAATAAGAGAAAAATAAAATGCAAAACTACGAATCTCTAAGTCTTTATTTCCCTTTCTTTTCCTGTAATTTCCCCCTTCTTTCATAAGCACAGGTTTACAGCTTTCCTGATAGCTGTATGATAAATTATAGAATATGGTATGATAGGATAGGATATGAGATGACATGATGAAGGTATATGATTGATATGAAAGACCTAAACAATTACTGTAAAACCAGAACTGTACAGATTTTGTTGGATGTGATGTACTTTTTTCTCAAAGGAACTCAGAGCTGGTACTACTGTGCTAGTCTGCGGCTTTTTCACACAGATCTCAAAGGAGCAAAGACTCAGAGACACATCTATGCATATCCCCAAGTATTTCCAAATATAACTATCCTTGTTAGTGTATTGCTCTTTGCAACTATTTGCTCCTTGCCTTTTTTTTTTCTGCCAGATAAAAATGCTTCTGCCACATAAAAATGATTTCTGCTAGATAAAAATGCCTACTGAAATTGGTTCTTTCTCACTTCTATAGTTTTTCACCTTTCAGCTTTTTCTTCTCACTAACAGCTGTGTGCAGCTACCCATACAGGGTTTTTTTGCATGCTCCAAAGTGTTTTTTTGAGAATTTCAGTTGGAAAAGATAGGAAAAGTGGGTCTCGGTTGGTGCAAGGGAGTGTTACCTTGGTGACAATACAAAAGTGAAGAGTGCATGTTGAAATTGTTTCCAGCAATTTTTAATTTCCATGTATTATTTAAAAGAAATTCACATTCTGATGCAGAATCAGTAAAGCAAGAATCTGTTCTGATAAAACCCAGCCTCTGCCAAATAGCTCTGTTCATCTTAGCCGCTGAATACTTACACCTGTCTTCAGTGTGACTAATGCACATCTTCAATGTTCAGCTAAATCTGACATGCTTAGATGAAATGAGATCTAGATTATTCTGATGAATAAGAATGCAATAGCAGGTCAGCCAACAGTTAATCTGGTTTACAGAGATTTCAAAAATAAAAATAATAAAAAATTAAAATATTAAATTCATTATTTACATGCAAATTTAATGGGGTGCTGAGAAATAAAGATACATTGCAACTTATTTGAAACATAATATTTTCTGGAATTAAGACTCAACTATTTAATTTTACATTTTCCAAGGACATTTTGTGTTTATTAGTTTCTGTGACTGTAATATATGTAATAATTCATTGCATGAAAAATTAAGATGTTCTTGGATCCATGTCTGACTCAGCTCTGGACAGTACTTTTCTGCTTCCAAATGACATTTTTTTTGCCCCTTCAGCTCTGATATGACTAAAGTTTTGGGAGCTGAGGATGCTGTAGATACGATCACTAAAACTTCTGAGTAAAACTTCCAGGAATGGTAGCAGTAGATGAGGAATGTAATAAGTTGGCCTTGCACAAAAGTTGCTGTCTTTTGAAACTATAGTTTTACTCAAATAAAAAGTGCATGTTGCACAAATAATGCTGAAAGGCTTATTAAGGATAGCTAGTACTTTCAGGTACAGTCAAGGAGTAAAAGCAACCAGTTTTTTTAAATACCAAATTCTTTGGAAAATATGGAAAATGAGGGAAAGAAAAGAGTCTCCAAGAATCAAGAGAGAAGGAAAGAACTGTGAAATCTCTACTTCCTGTTCTTTTTCTGACAGTTTATCTTTTTTAAGGTCATATCCTTCCATAAAGTTGAAAGGTATACAGAAATATCATTGCAAAAACATTTTCTAAATAAACTATGCTATTTTTTCTCATTGTGAGTGTTTTTCAAGGTGAATCTGATATGCTTATACATTTTCAATATGAAAATGAACTGCAAACATGTGCTTTACTGAGTTCAGCATAAGCACAATTTCTACAGTAATTTCTGATAAGAATATACATCAGTGCATATTTGAGGTCACTGTAGCTTCAAATATTTAAGTAACCCTCAGGGAAAGATCATGTTTTTTCAAAATACAAACCCAGAACTCCCTCTCATGCTCACAGCAACAGCAAATACTCCTCAATAGATGTTTGGGCTTCCCCTCCTCCCTCTTTATCCTTTTAGCTATTTACAAGCAACTGAACAGCCTCATGGTTTTCATGGCAGTATTTATGCTCTTCCAGTTTTCCACAGTTACATGGCTGGAAATGAGAAAGGTAGCTTGTAATACTCATCTCCAGCTTGTCAAGCATGAAGTGCTTCTGCAGTGCCACAACCACATCCTGAGCACTGCTGGTTGCTATGGAAGCAGCACAGCCCAGCACTCTGAAGGACTGGGAGATGCTGGTGGGACTATTCATCACTTGACAGAGATGTACCATGAGCTCCTGCAAACTTATATCATGCATAATTTCACTGGGGCCGAATGGTCATATATACATTGCTCTCTGCAAAGCATGAGGATAATGACTTTTGTTTCCTATAGGGTGTTCAAGAAGAGATTTTGTGCATCTGGGTCCATTCCCCTCTGAGCTTCATCATTCCACGCTCTTGGTGGTTTTGTATGTAGCAGGGCAATATTTCTGTATAAACTTTGCCATGCTTTCCATCAGGAGGTAAGAAAAGGAAAACATGGGGGAGATGGATGCCTCCCTGCTGATCCTTCCAAACAGTTCCGAAAATAATATCCAGCTCAGTAGGTTGGAAACCCAGGAGTTAGACCTGCCCACAGCTAGCCCTGGGAGGCTGCTTCAGCTCAGATGTTGCAGTCATTTGGAGCAGAAGAGACCAGTCGCACGATGATGCATCAACACAGTGATAAAGCACTTTTTAGTCCATTGCAGAGATTTGTATCTTCAAGGGGGCCAAATTTGGTTCATTCTAATCCCTTAGTAAGTGTCCCAAACTCAGTTTTCCAAAACAGGGCTGGAGACAGCTTAATCCTGTTAAAAAAGCATTCCTTAAAACCAGAAATATGTAAAAGTGAGAAATTATTTTCTTAACATCTAAGGTAAGATTTAGTTTACAGGATAAAATGGAGAAATAAGTGTCTAATGTGAAGTAGGTATCTGAGCTATATTTATTGAAGATCTCATGCATATCCTCTTCCCAAAGCTATAAAGGTGAAAAATAAATCAGTATTCTGCTTTTGGGTCTTGTGTCTAGAACCTGTTAATTAGAAATTTTCAACAAAAATCTTCTCATTCAAGTTGCTGGAGACAGCACAGCCTCAATCAGAAACCAAATATAATATTTCTAGATAGTGATCTCACTTTCTTTAGATGCTCTTTCTTGACGGCATGTTTTATCCCTGAAGGATCCTACATCACATCCTTGATTACATACAGATGAAGCAAGAAGGATATATAAAGAGAAGGTGATCAGAAGCATGGATATTTCCTCATAATAATTGTAAAGACAGGAAAGCTTAGTGATCAAGGTTACCAATCTTATATATAAAAACTATTCTGGTTAGGTTCTTCTTCAGAGCTTGCTAGTTTATATCATGGGTGGAAATCCAGTGCTGTGTTCCTTATGATTAAGAAATAACATTATGCTGTAGTTGCATATCTATATAATAGTAATTTGGAGGACCAAGAAACAAGTGGCATTTTAGTTTGCAGGCAAGTAAAATCACTTGCATGAAATTAAATATTCATTTCTTTTTGCCTACTTAGTGGTGTCCATTCAGCTGGTGTCAATATAGTTGCTTCTGTGGAAAGGAGGTAATTTACAGCTAACAAATTCCTCCTGACGACCCACCACATGATGAAATTTCATGGGGAGTCATTCCCATAAGAACCTGGTGTAAAGTCAGGACAGTTGGAATCTTTGGTTCTTGTTGAAAATTGGATTGTACTTCTTGGTAGCTTTCTTTCTGGCTTTCAGAAGGGACTTCCAGCAGAAAAGATATCTGGAACTGCTTCAGCTTTCAGCATCTAGATGATTCCTAAAACAAAAAGGGCATCTGTTTGTAGCATATCCCCTTACAATCATTTTTTTAATTATCATTGCAACACTTGCATGTAGACTTACTCATGCACTCAATGCACTTTTTTGTGTTGTGACACAGCATGTGACTTAAAAAAAAATAACACAGAAAAAAACAGTTGGATGGAAACTGTGAAAGTTTGGCAAGTAAAGTACATTTTCTACATTTTCTCTTTTCTTCTTCTCTTTCGGAAGAGTATGATTTCATGTAATCTCACACCCTTGAGCAGATGCTATCTGTTTTCCCTTCCAAAACTTTCAGCAGTATCCAACAGGAATCTCTGAGACACATCAAGGCTTTCTTGTCTTATTCTCATTAAAAAAAAAAAAAAGAAAAGGCTAATTTCTGCACTAGCTAAAATATTTTAAAAAATAGAAGTTATTGTGAAAATGGAAAGTTTAATTTCATTTTAATTAAAATTATTGAACAATTTTCACTTAGAAGAAAGGACTGAAATATTTAGTTTTTACCTTCTATATTGTGTGCATTAGTCTTGCTGAGTTGCATATCTCTCACCACTGTAGTATTCTTATAATTGTTGGCAATGATATTGTTATTTCTGTTGTACTAATCAATTGGATTGTCCTAGGTTCAGCAGTAGCAGCCATTTTTTCTCCTTCTTAGTAGCCGGTGCAGTGCTGTGTTTTTGACTTTGGGCCTGGGAACAGTGCTTCTGATGTTTTTAGTTGCTGCAGTAATGTTCACTCTGACAAAGGACTTTCTGAGTCTCATTTTCTGCCAGGGTGGAGGGGAAGCCAGGAGGAAGCAGAGACAGGACACCTGACCCAAACTGACCAAAGAGGTATTCCATAGCACAGCACGTCATGCCCACTATGTAAACTGGGGACGGTCACCTGGAATGGTTAGGTCACTGCTGGGTTGGGCTGGATATCGGTTGGCGGGTGATGAGTGGTTGTATTCTCTTCCATTGCTATTTGCCTTGTGATTATTATTATTGGTGGCAGCAGCAGTGGTTTATGTTATACCTTAGTTACTGGACTGTTCTTTTCTCAACCCATGGGAGTTACATTCTTTCAATTTTCTTCCCCATCCCTTCGGGAGCCAAGGAGGGAAAAAAGGGGGAGGGGTGAGAGAGGGTTGCGTGGCTGATTTGTCAACTGGATTTAAACCACTACATGGATATATAAGTGAATGCATTTGCCTGTGTGCATGCTTGTCTATATCATGCTCATAAGTCTGTAGCTATATATAAAAACATCTCTTTCTTAATGACTTCTTCTATGTGTCTCTCTCTATGCAATGAGCTGAGGGTGAAAGCTTGTGTCAAGGCTTAACTAGACCAGCGCTGTAAGAATAAAAAAACACATCTTTAAGCACCAGCTGAAGCATGTAATGTCTGAAGATGTGAAGAAAGGCATAAAGAAAACAAAAGGGTTGATACAGAGAAATGACAAGATAAGAAGATAGCAAGTGTTCTGTGGAAAGAACCTTCTAGGTGAGGAACTCTTTTTAGGGGACAGTTAATGCTCAGTTCTTCCTCCTGACAGAAGCATAAGCTTACACAACTTTCAAGTTTTAGAATATATATCCAAAATATTAAGAGAGAGGATAATTAATGACAGCATTAAGTATTGTCTGAGCAGTTCCATTTGATGCTGGTCATTTTGCATAAACAGTCATATATTCAGCTGATGCTCCAAGGTTTCTAATACCAAATCATATGCATAAGCCAACAACTCAGTTAACACCTTGCATTCTCCATTGGAAAGAATACTTCAAGCATGAAAGCTCCAATAGAAGGAAGAGAGGAGCCCCATCAAAAAGTGGTTGACGATCTGATAATTCAAATTTTCACTTCAGAAGAAAGACTACACAGTTTGAATGTCCTGGTGAGAGGACATTTACAACCATGTTCCTCTTCTCCAGTGAGTGTCCTAAGCATTTTAGTGAGATACTTATTCTCTGTCTTAATTAAAATGTCTGTATTTTACAGAGAGTGAAGCAGCTCCCACAGAAAGGATAACAGTTTCACTGTTGTGGTCAAGGAGGTGTGAGTCTTCATTGTTTTAGCCAGATATAAGCGAATCTGAATATTCCAATGCTAAAATGTTTGCCTGCTTGGGGTAAACAGGATGATGATCACTTATCTCAATATTTTCTCCAAATGGTGCCAGCTCTAGCTGACTTACTGATGAATTGAACCCGAATTTAAAAATCCTTCACAAATAATCAAAATTATATTTTTCATTAAATATACTTTTATTGAAAGATTTTAATCAATTTATCAAAAATGAATTATCTATGTCTTGGAAAATTATTGTAGCAGTGGTTATCATCAGCATAAAGTAGTCTCCATGACTTAAGCTTGTTTCTTGAGGAGAAGTGCAGCCTTACCTGCTGGTATTATGATTGTGAACCACTGAACTGAAGCCTGTGGTTTATGGTCTATAAAAACAGCAATCCTGAAACCCTCACTATTATTTTCCAGAGTGCATTAGATTTTCTTTTTTTCCTTTTGACATCACCACTTAAGTGTGTTATTCCTTTCTTGGAGACCTCATCTATTCTTTGATTTGCCTCAAACATTTTCTATTCGAAACTTACTTACCTGAAAGAAGTCTTGTGAACTTAAGCTTAGTGAAACTCATTACCTACAGATCAACAGATAATTTTTTTTTATATATTCAGAGATAACCCATGTTTGAGTAGTCAGCTGGTGCATTTGGTTTATTATTTATAATATAATTCTACACCTTCTATTAAGAATGCGCATGTGCATTCATAGAATCATAGAATACTTAGGGTTGAAAAGGACCTTAAGATCATCTAGTTCCAACCCCCCTGCCATGGGCAGGGACACCTCCCACTAAACATCACAGTTTGCATGTTTTTTTCACTTTAAAAGAGCTGAGAAATAATATTTTTTTCCCAGTGATATTAGCATCTTATGGCTCTGAGAGACTATTGGCTTGAAATGTGACTTTTTTAAAAGGCAGGAGAAAACCAGGAAAAAATATAGCAGTATGTCAATTACAGTTTTCATCATGCAAATCAGCAGAGGATACTTAAAATACAATTTTACCCTGCATGTTTTTTGTTAGATTCTCCATCATTTTCTCCATCATTTTTATAAATCCAAAAATTCTGCAAATTGCAGAATGTGAACAATTCTTGATGTCATATACCTAGACATGTGCAAAGTGTTTGACACTGTCTCACATGACATCCTTGCCTCTAAGTTGGAGAGACATCAATTTGATAGGTGGACCACTCAGTGGATAAAGAACTGGCTGGATGGCAGCATGCAAAAAGCTGCGCTCAATGGCTCAGTGTCCAGCTGGAGCCCAGTAACGAGTGGAGTATTGCGTGCAGTTCTGATGTCTTCAACATAAAAAGGACATGCAACTGTTGGAACAAGTACAGAGGAGGGTCATAACGATGATCCAAGGACTGGAGCACCTCCCATATGAAGATAGGCAGAGAAAGCTGGGGCTGTTCAGCCTGGAGAAGAGAAGGATGCATGGAGACTTCATAGCAGCCTTCCAGTATCTGAAGGGGGTCTATAGGGATGCTGTGGAGGGACTCTTCATTAGGGACTGTAGTGAGAGGAAAAGGGTTAACAGGTTCAAACTTAAGCAGGGGAAGTTTAGATTGGATATGAGGAAGTAATTCTTTACTGCGAGGGTGGTGAGGCACTGGAATGTGTTGCCCAGGGAAGCTGTGAATGCTCCATTCCTGGTGGTGCCCATGGCCAGGTTGGACAGAGCCTTGGGTGTCATGGTTTAGTGGAAGGTATCCCTGCCCATGTCAGGGGCGTTGGAACTAGATGATCTTAAGGTCCTTTCCAACCCTAACTATTCTATGATTCTATGACTCTATGACTCCTATAGATGTCCATTTCATATTTAATTTTATCTATTTTTCTCTTTATCTGTAAAATATTTTTATTAAGTGATTAGAGTCACAATTTTGTCACTGTTTTCACTTATTTTTAATATTTTATTGTATTTTTTTCTCTTAAAGAGGGATCTCAGTTAAGTGTCTCTGAGAGTATAGTCTAGTTCCATTGAGATGATTTTATGAAATGCTGTTTCATGTTCTGTGACACAATAACACAATGAAAAAAATCTAGCTAGGTCTTGATTAAAAGTTTTGCTTAGTCTGTATTCAAAAGGAAGTATAACTTCTGTAACATAAAAAAAAAAAAATCTAAATTTGTACTGTTTTGGTTACATCAAATCTGTTTTCATTGTCTGTTTCATTTCATGAATATATAGTCATTATATTTTATTTAAAGATTTCATCTTTCTCCTTATTTTTGGATGAAAGAACATTTTCATGAGCTGCTACACTGACATAAACTGATACAGACTAACTTTCGAAAGTCAAAATAAGCTGCAGAAATGGTCATTAAAATACTAAGAACTACCCTGCATGCTTTGTGACTGCAAGACCTTATCTGAAATCCAGGTGGTCATTCTCATCCACTGCTGAAGTCAACAGAAACTTTGTCCTAGATTTTCAGTTGGTGTATGAAAGAGCACTGTGGGAAAAGATTATAGCAAAATATGTGTCACAGTTATTCTTTGTCCAGTGCAATGGAGACTCATTATATGAATTTAGGCCAGGAGGTACTTTTAGTATAGCCTGTGTGGTTATGTTATGATATAAAATACATTCCAGCCATTGCTTAACAATAGAATTACGACTGCATGTGCTAATTTAGCTTCTAGACTATGTGAAAGCCAGTATCCCTTGCTGAAAAACAGGGTGCATTTTTCTTTTTTTTTTTTTTTCCTCAAAAAGAGCTTTTATGAGTCCTTCAAATATTTAATAGCTATTTTAAGAATAAGATTAAATGAATAAAGGTATTCAAGGGCAGTCAAAATATCACTGAAATTAAGAAATTCTAATAAGAGTATTCAGTAAAATAATCATCATATTATTAGCTATAATTGCACTAGTAATAATAATGAAATATGATCCAATAATAGCATACACCAAAGGAAGGTATAGTCCTTAAAATTAATAGTTTATTCTCTTTTACTTTCATACCTCAAATATTCCATTTAAGCAATATAATAGCATGATTAGTCATGTATTATTTGCATGATATTGTAAGAATTTAGATATAAGTAGAGGATGTTAATCAATGCTTTAATTTGTATTTTCACATGGGAAGACTGTAGCACCTATTATTTGATCCATTGTGAGATCCAGTGATTAAATTCTTGCCTCATTAAAATAAGTAGACTATTTGTTAGTGACTGCAGTAGAGCCACAGTTTCAGCCCACATCCACAGCTCACAATTCAGTATATCTCCACTGAGTTCATTGATTCTAAGCCAAATCACATGTGCTAAGGTTCCCAGGCATTATTTGGAAATATCTTCCAAATATGAGATAATATCTTCCAAATATCACATAGAAGGTTAGTTCCTTATATCTTCACAGAAAAATGACATGACTTTCCAAAGCATGTATCATCCACACAGATACGTACAGAGGATGTCCTTAGGTATTCCTTGGTAAACTAACTACCTTATTCTGTGATTCACTAGTTCTGTTTCAGAAAAGTTGGACCTGACCAGTTCTTGGAAGTCCACCCAGGAAAACACAGGGTATACAGAAAACAGTGTGCTGTGCCAGGATGGTAGTCTTTGTCCTTGTTAGCCCCAATTGAACAGTAGTAATTTTCTCAAATGTTAGGGTGCACTTAGTTATAGAAGCTATTCTTCACATGAAAATTAATATTAAAACCCTGGCTGGTGTCTACTGCAGAGGAATAGGGACTATAATTCTAGCTGGTCTGGCTGAATTCCAGTACAGAATCACAGAATCCTTTAGGGTTGGAAAAGACCTTTAAGACCATCAAGTCCAACCATAGAAACAGTTTAATTCTGCTCCCATAAGAAATTCTGTGATATCTTCATGAATGGTGTTTTATGTCCTGCATTAAAAACATTCTGGCCCATAGCTCTGCTTTTGTGCATTATTATATTCTCATGTTTGAGTTTCGTACGAAATATTTCAACTACCATTGCAGACAGAAGATACTGCAGGCATGTACTGACTGAAGCTCAGATATAAAGTTCATAAGTTCCCTTATTTTCAATTTTTCTGCTTTTGTCTTTGTTTAAGTAACTCCTCACGTCTCCCAGTTTTTAACTTCCTGATGAATTCTTGCTGGCCATCACTGCATTTTACTTCCAGCTGGAAGATCAAATGCATGCCTTCTTTGAGGGCTGATGCAAATGCACCAGCAGATCAGACGGTGTGTAATGTTAGGTAGCAACCAAGCCAGCTCCTCATTCTCTTCTCTCTGCCCTCTCAGAACTACATTCCTACAAAAGATTGCACAGGTAATCCAGCCTTGAACCTTTCACATGGCAACATTCTATAATGTTTTGAATCAAGTCATGTTATGTTCCTAGTGAGTGTGTACTTTTCCAGTATTTTGACCTATCTCAGCTTGAATTTAGAAAAGACTATAATTTTCTCCCTCTACAAATCACTTTATAACTTCATGGGCAGAAGTTTATTTTATGAGGTACTTGGTTTTTACGAAGAAAAAGCTGACAAGTCACACTAACCAAAATCCTTAAGTAGCTCAAGCAATCTGCTTTAAAGAAACTTTGGCCTCCTAAGTAGTGTGCTTTAGGTTGGAGCCTTCCTGAATGGCAAGATTTTGCTAACTTCCCCTTGATCATAGCAGAGTAAGTATCAGGCCAGTTTTCAAAAGCACAGACTGTCACTGTTGCCAGCTGTTATGAATATTAGGTAGGAAAGCGTGTACCCAGGGTCAGTCCACCTGATGTGCTTTATCAAATGTCATTACAGGGCTAGCTGGTTTCAAGAGGACTTATGCTTCATTCAAGATACAGAAGAAGCATGCACAGTACAAAAATAAAGTTGTCTGGGCAATGGTTAATACTGCGTATCCAGAGTTTAAACTAAATTATCTGTGCATCAAATGAGCTGGATCCTGTTGAAATGCAATCATGTCATCTAAGTAATACTGTTTTAATGTGAGTTTTTTATAAACCTATTAGCTATACATCCTACTAAATTATAGGAATGTGTTCTCAAAGACAATAAATTTCGGAGCCCATCCAATTATCATATTCACCTAGTAAAGCATACACTGTACATTTAACAAAATAATGATTTGAACAGTTGACTATTTCATTTTCACCAGACAGACTGATGTGCCCATATTTCTTACAAATAAGAAAATGCTCTGGCTGCAGGAGGTAAATGTACATGTTTTCAAGAGTGATTTGTTCTGAATGCAGTTCCTCTCTGGGATGCTCACAGACCAACAGTATGACCTACTGCACATTGTTTCCTCGGCAGCATTTTGCTGGCTTCGTATGTTTTAATTTCAGAGCTAATGTCTTTCAATGTTCTTTTTATTGGAAGTGGTGCAGTACTAATGAACCAGTGATCAAACCAAGAGACAATGAAACATAGTTTTATTTTATCTTTGCAAAGAAAATGGTATAGGCCAAATGAGTGATTTACTAATACCTTGAAATGTCCTGTTGTTTTTTTTTTTTTTTTTTCTTTTCTTTTTTCCTTTTTTTTTTTCCTGTTTGGAAAAGGCTGTTTTTAAAATAATAGATGGCAAAATATTGACCAGCATGTAATTACCAACAGGCATTTTAATGGCTCTTTTCAGATCTGATTGACAGCATGTACTTTAAAAGGTTTTCAGTAGATACATTTTACAGGAAAAACTGATATATCTTTCTAATTTTAAAGGTGAGCCATTGGCTCCAGTGTTATGTCACTCAATAATTACAAATTCAAGGAAACCATGATACATAGCCCAATCAAAGAGCTGTTATTTGCTAAAGGGACAGGTGTGCCCTTGGCCCTTGTTTGTCATGAGCTTGTTCCATTCTATTTTTTTTCCCCAGTGTCTGTTACTCACCAAGTGCCCATTAATCATGTCTCCTGTCCTGCACAGATTGCAGTGCTGATCTAGGCAGCCGCTACAAGATAAGTACTCTGTGAATGGACATGAACCCAGAAGACTGCGAGGGTCAAACATATTAAGTTAAAAGGGCTCAGAGAGGCCAGAAATTACTTAGAAAAATTTTAAAAAAGGATGGATGCGTGAAGACAGGAGTACTGAGTACCAGGATTGTGACCACCGACTACTTCTCTAATAAGAGTTTACTGCTTTACAGCCTATGTGAAACCCTATTGAAAATGAAGGCGTATTAGGGTGACATTATTATACGATAGCTTAATGCTTGCAAAAATTTCTCAGCAATTCTAGATGCTGCATTACAGAGACATTCGCTTAGTGAGACCACTCAGTGAAGGCACAATATGGTGCTAATATTCTGTTTCAAGTATTCAAGATAATTTGGAATGTTTTTAGCTCCATCTAGGACTGCTATCCATGTGTTGACACACCCATAAAAACCTCCTCAGAAGAGGAGAGTCTCAGTATTACAAAGCAATACATTAGATTGATCAAAAGGAAAATAAGACAAAGAAACACAGAAATGTGTATCAAATATTTAAAATAAGAGTGCTTCAGGGGAACCATTTACACTTCACACAGACCTTTGAGTGATTGAGTTAAAAAGCTCCTTAACAGATAAACCTGGCAAAAAATGGAGGGAAAAAAACATGTTTGGCAGGAGGAGGCGAACTATTAATATATTTTAGCAAAATATGTTGGGAGAGAGGATGAATTTTCTCTCTGAAGCTTTGATGTGCTGTGAATAGAAGAGCAGTTGGATGGCTCTGAGTAAATGAACTGTTGTGTTGCTCCCTTTTTCTTCACTTCAGATAGAGAAAAGGCCAGCCAGCAGAGCTCTGTAGTGTTAAGTTATGTAAAAAGGACTTACTTGCCACGTAATAAGAAAGAAACAAGATAAAATCATAGTGAGCTTTCAGTGTGGGAGTATGAGACATATAAGCAGTATCAAGATTTGCTACAAGCCCTACTTAACTTTTCATGTTATGTTTCCATGATTGTTACACAGTAAAAGTGTGGGAGGGCCAGAATGGTCATGTCCTCTCCCCTCACTCTACATTACTTATCAGATTAAACGGTGAAATGCTAGCTTAACACAGACAACTTTTATAGGATGATATTAGAGGATACACTTTATTTTCTGGTATATTAGGTTTTGAAATTCAAAAAACCATAAATGTGACAAATCTATGAATAAAATGATTGTCCTTGGATCCTTCCTGAGCATCGCCAAAGGAGTCTGCAAAAGTACACCATATGTTCTCTTCTTGTAAAGCAAAGCTAGTCTAGTGCTTTTGCATGTAGGTGGATGTAAATCCCTTCCAATACACTGTAAGGCTTCATTCCTTATTTGTACTTGTGACCCTCTATCTTCTTCTGATGTGCTTGTACTAACCAGCTTGTACAGACTAAATCTTTTTCTTTTTAATGCCTATTTATTTGGTAATAGTCTTTCTAAATGATTCGAAATCATGCCACTAGTGAGTGAGTCAGTCAGTCTACCCTGCAACTCTCTTTAATAACAGTAGATAGGATTTCTTAATATAATACAGGTGACCCAGAAAGTAAAGTACAGATTATCTTTTTTGTCACTTGACAAAGGCTTCTTTCTGCTATTTCTCTATGCTTGCTCCCACTTCCTTCACTATCTATAGTAAAATACCCATTACCTTCCACAGCACAGAATTAACTGTTACAGGCTAATCACACTACTTCTGACCCTGGAAGTCAAGTGGGGATTTTGCCATTGCTTTTCTTTTGCCAACATATTTCATAGAAGACAAAGATGGGGAGTAAAAGCCAGGACAAGCCAAACCCTGACCTCAGAATATTCTACCATTTATCACAACTGTTTTCACTTGGAAAATATTTATATGTTAAAAAAAAAACCAAACCAAAAAACATCTTGAGGGCTGGGGTGTTTTTGTTTGTTTTGATCTCATGAACACAGAAGAATTTAGGTTTTGTTTGCCTGGTTTAAGGTTTTTTAGATCTTGAAAGAAATTCCTGGTCACAACAAAATCTGGGAAATCTGGAATTGCCTGATGGCCAAATTAACTGGTGCTTACCTAGGAAAGCAAGAGCAAGATCTAGCATTTGAAGAAACTCCCTATTTACCCATCTCTGATATATTTCAGTATAGCTTACCCACTGCTTGAACATTCCCAGCCTCATGGCAATGAAGGAAGATAAAATATTTTCATTATCACTGGTTCACTGGGTCTAAATGCTTGGTTTTGTGGCTTTTGTTCTTGTATCACTTTCCTGATCTGAATAGTTATTAATCAGATGCTTTGCATGTAACATTGGAGTTTACAAATCTTACAAGAAAATCTCCTTAAAAACATCACAGAGGCATTGGATGATAACAGATGAAGAGCCCTTTGACTATTAAAATGTGTTCCTCCATTTTTTTTTTCTTTCTTTTTTTTTTTTTTTTGTCTTTGTTGGATAGCACAGAATATCTGTGAACCTGAGAAAGAAAGTATGCTTCTAAAATTTCATTATTCTTTAAAAAGTGGTGCCTTTTAAAGATAAAAAATTAAACTCCAATTTCCAAATGATTTACAAAACTCAATTTCATCAGTCTCACCTCTATTTCTAATCTTATAGTACATTGATATAAAGGAGTGGTTGATGTTAGTAACAAATTAATGAGTACCTTAGGCCACATAAATTTGGGGTTAAAGCTGGTAGAGTTAAATCCCTTCTCAATCTCATACCCACTTTTGAGCAATTGTGAGAGCACATGGAAGACATTAGGGACCTAGAAGAGAAAGAGACAGATGAAACGCTACCCTACATCTACCTTTATATATGAAAAAGAATAAATTTTATCCAAATTGGTCATGCAAAAAAACAGGTAAAAAATTAGGAAGTGTGCAAAATGCAGCAGAAAACGGTTGTCAAAAGGTTATAGCCTTTTAAAATTGCCAAGGCTCCTTGGCCAGATTACATATATGCGGAGCGCTGAAGGAAGTGGAGAATGAAACTGGCAAAGCATTAGCAGCATTTTCACAAGTTCACTCAATTTTTATTCACTTCAAGAGCCAGAGAGATCTGAAGACTGAGAAAATGGGTCACACCACTTCTGTACTCAAAAGGTAAAGAGGAGGAAGGGATACATACAGGATAAAGTTGATTCAGTCTTTTTGACAGTGTTGTAGGAAAAGAGTGAAAAATGTTATAAAGGCTTGAAAAAAAACCCAGATATAAAGTACAGCAAAGGGTAAAATGTCGCTCTGTTTGTTCAGTACTTTTCAATTAAGACTATCTCATCACTCTCCAGGTGAAAATATTTCTCTGTGCTTAAACATATTAATGATATTTAGGATGATATTATTGTGGTAGATAACACACCCGGCTAATTTCTCGACATCAAAATTGCATATACTTTAGAAACTCCTTTAGGAGCATCCTACTTCGATGTCCTGGGCATACAGGCACAAAATATGAGAGTAACTTTCTGTAGTTCCAATTCTTTCAACAAATTCAAAGAGACTAAACCCTTAAAAAAGAATACACAAAATAAAAGACAAAACTTGTGTTTGCGATATGCTATACAAGAATGTGATTATTTCTTTATTTTTTTTTTTCTTTCTCAGTGAATTGTAGCTTCGGTCTGGTTTATGCTATTGTCTGTAGACAACACAATATACCTGTAACACTGAGAAGCTATTTCAGAAGTTCTAAATACATATTTAATCCTTCAGTTGTTCTTGTTGAAAGTGGAAATTTTACTCTCACTATGTGAAAGCTGACAAAATTGTGGATTGCTTCTTGTGGTTACTTCTTGACTAGCTGCCAATTTTATCTTTCTAATCAGTTTAAATACTGGACTGTGAAACTGCCCATTTTGAAATCAAGAGTAATTAGTGTGTATAGAGTCAGTGATACCGGTCAATAAAAACTGCAGAAACTACCACTTGAACTCTGTAAATGCATATTGGTCAAGCTCATATAAGTGGAACTTCCTGTATTTTTCTTTTAAGAGCTGATATAGAAATGTTGCCTACACTTACCTGTTCCCAAAGTAGAAGCCCAGAGAATCGCAAATAAAAGATAAGATAAACAGAGATTGTATTGCTGTTAGAATTGTGTTAGAATACAATTAACATACATCAGGGTAACATTTTGCTTGTTCCTCTCAATATATTTTTCAGGGTTTACTCCAAGTGACAAACTGCTGTAGCAGCATAGCTGGGGTACCCTATGGAATGTGGTCAATAAAACACAGTTGTAGAAACAACAAAAATGGGAGCACTCTACTCTCTCCAGCATGCTTCATCCAGTAGAGTATTGGAGGAAAAAAAATAAATAAAAAAATCAAACAACTTTTGTCTGTCTGTAATAAGTACTAAATTACAGATGAACAGGAAAGTCTAACTATGGAATCAGTACCAGCTAAATATAAAAAAAAAAATCAGTATCTATCTATAAGGTAAAACTAGTGTGTCATAACATCTTGCTCATAGGCAAGAAAGTACACCAGATACCACATGCAGCTGTTTAGTAACAGCTTGCAAATACAAGAACACATTATGGGAGGGTCATTATTCCAGTCTCTTCATACTTTTACTATACCTATTGTAACAGTTAAGGATACAGCATAGGAAAAAAAAATAAATTAGTACAAGATCATAAATTAGAAGAAAAATTTGACCTTTTCCAGCTTTTGCCAGCTCCTAGAGCTCTAAAACTAGTCAATTAGCTATTACTTGGCATCAGAAATTTGTATTAGCTACAACCTTTAGCAAAGTTTGCAAACTCGTGTTACAGTTTTATATATGGCCAAAACACAGTACATACACATTAATTTCAGAGAGCAGAGGTAAGGGGAACTGCATAGGCAAGTAATGCCAGTGAATCCCCAGGGGACTTAGGGGCGACACAAAAGATGTATCACGCTCCATCTCACAGCTGGGAATTTGTATTACTCAGCAGGAGTTCAGTGGCTCTGATGAAATTTTCATTTAAACTTTTTTTTTGTGAAATACTTGCAGTTTGAGACGTATGTGCTACTAGTCTTGTTACAGATTGCTCTTAAGTTCTGACTTTCAGAAGAAACTCATATACTCTTCAGAAGAAGAAGTGATATGAAAGAATGTGGAATAACCAAAATTAAGCAGCTACTCAAATTACGTTAAGTCCTTTCAGTATCATGAAACTAGAAACATAATCTGATGTAAGTAATCTATCTCATTTAAAACTTCTGATTTGTTATTAAACTGGAGAGAATGATAATGTCCTGCGTTTAAATAACCACTTTTAAAGAAAAGGTAATTATGTGGTTTGGGGTTGTTTTCTGACATTCATCTGACACCAGCTGTCATATAACCTAACTTGAAATACCTAAAAATTTGATACCCCGTATGGGATAGATCTTTAGTTTTGTTAAGCACTCCATGGAGATAGGCAGTTCCAAGATGATTCACACAAGTTGGGTGGGAAATTTTTCTCTTGGATTTAACATAGGATGATAATGAGTCACCGGACTGAGGTCTTTACATCACTTACTAGAAGATCCCTCATTATCTCTAAAGGGATTGTTCAAGGAGAACACCCATTTTATAGCCATTAATGGAATGAACCTTACTCATGACATAATGAACGTAATTTAACAGGTAGTTCTTTTGAAGCAACTGGTTACTTTCTATACAAAATCTTGTTTCTTATTGCTGATTTCATCAGATGGATCCTGAAAACAATAAGAATCAGTTTTAATGTACTAAGGGATAAAGATAACTGTCTGAGAAAAAATAAATGCAATAATGTAAAATAATTAACTTTAAATCTTTGTCCAACAATGGAAGTAACTATAACTGTTATAGCTATATCTGTCCAAAAAGTAAATTACCCCTGCAAAGGTGGAGGAAATACCGCAAAACAAGTGATTTCCTAAAGGAGCTATAAATACTGTCAGGAAACCTGAGGGGGAAATATTTGATAATAGACATGAATTGTCTTGCTATATTTCAGGAAAAAAAAAAAAAAAAAAGAAAAGAAAAGAAAACAACCTGAAGAGTGCTGCATTTTTAATGCTATCTCTTATCCACTAATTACTCAGACAAACTGAGAAACCCATTTAAAACTGTGGTACATTGCACATATACCTATGGTAACATTTTTAGTCACTATTTTCTTTGATCTTAATTTTTTGAATTAGTAACTCAGTAGCCCATTATAAGTATTTTTTGCCACAGAGACATTGCTACTTTGCCAGTTTAAATACCATGTTTATTTGTGACCACTTTTATTTAAAACAAGTTATTGGAATTTAATTATCTATTGCTCAAAACCATTATTTTTAATGAGAAGCCTATAAAAGGCAGAAGAAAAAAACAATGGCAATGGTCTTATATTTAACCTGTCTCTGTCAATCTCTCTTATGTCCTCAGGGACTAAATTGATAAAAGACTGGAAGGTAGTGCTGATTATTATACAATATGGGATTTTTACAAGTACAAATCCAGTCTGGAATACTCTTAGTCTTCTCATCTTTTTTAGTTGGGATTACAGCTCTATCTCCCATTTCCTTTCACCCTCCTCTCCCTCCCCCAAAATGTTTTCTTCTTTTGCAGAACCTTAAGGCCTCTTAATAAATCCATTATTGAAAATAAAGACCACTTGTTAATATTTTAGGAGACTTAAGAACATCTCTCACCCCTTTGTCAAGATAAGATAAAAATGAATGTTTATGGTTTAACAATAAGCATCTTCAGAGATAATTCAAAACCAGATGTAGGTAAGTCTTGATTAGAGATGTCATAAACAAGAAAAAGAGATTTCTCTTTTGAAGACTGACATGAAGTCACGGTTGTCAAATATTACATCTATGAATACTTAATGCAGTGTGGAAATTAATATTTAATATACTCAAGCCCTATATGACACAAGTAATTAGCACTTTTCTTTCAAAATGAGATAATAAAAATGTTAAGCTACATTCTATGAGTTTGACCCTGCAAACTTTTTTTTTTGCCATTCTGAAAGAATGCCAAGATCTGTTCTACAGCATTAGCACAATAATTTCAAATGTAACCCATGTAAATCTACATGCCGACAGAAAATAAACACAAATTGTCTTTCAAAGTTGTTATGATTCATGGAATCTATCCATGTATTGACCATTAGGTGAAGAAGGATTTATTACAGAAGCTGTCTTAAAAGGACAATCACAAGCAACAATTTTGCCCACAGTTTGATTCTCATTCAGTTTTTTAACTTGGGCTCATACACAATATGTGTTCTTAAATCAATCAATCAGCTAATGCTGAACAATTTATGATACTACTAATATGTCAATGAGACTAAAAAGTATTTGCGATTATTATCTTCTGATGTCAGTGCAAGTGTGGCCCAAGACAGTCTTTAAAAGTTGGCTTTAAAGTGACTACTGTGAGTATGAAAGCCTTGGCTACTTTTTTCAGCAGGGAACTCGATTTGTTGATCCAGAAGGCTCTTTTCTGGCCTTCATTTGTAACTAGATAACAAGTTTATTTTTTCACTGCATCATTTTGCATCCCATCATTTTGCATATATAGAAATCACATATTATATGAACTTGTTCTCTGATAAAATTTCCATTTGTTTATCTAACAAAATGATGAGAATTGGCTTGAGTCAAGGCAAGGACTGACAGCACATTTGGCTCAGTCTCTTTCAATCTTGCTTGAGGGAACTGTTCAAAATAGAGGAAATTAATTTGATTCTCCTCCTGTGCCCAGTGAAAATTATACAAAATATTGGCAAGCCTCACAAATGTCTGAATTTTCATATCAAGCAATATCTTTTCTTTCAGTAGTTTTAGCAGTGCTAGTTTAAATCTCTAGTATATAACCACTTCAACACTCCAGAATTATTTCAGCAACCAGAAGTCCAATTAGATCTAATATTCTACAAGCATATTGGAGAATAAGAATATGCTCCTCAGTTTAAATGTTTCATTTAATAAAATCATATATTGTTGATACTCTGTACAACTTTCAGATCCTAGTAAGATTTTGCAAGAGGTTTTGTAAATGCCTTTATCACTTATATTTAGCATTAGGAGTAAAACAGTTTTTGTTCAGCATTCTAATAATCAGCTTAATTTGATTATCGAATTGGAAGAATTATGCATATATTTAAAGATGCCTGCAGTGTTTTTAAAAACCAAGATAAAATGTGAATCAGGAGAGGCTAAATATTTATTTTACTTTATTTTTAAAATATGTTCCATTGCCTTGTCTTAAGAAAAAGAAGGGGAGATATTCTCATCAGTATAATTGTAGAAATGGTTTTGTTGTACGAAAAAATTTATTAAAATGTTAACAAGTGATACCTTAAAAACTAAGTTCCAAAATGCAATTCTGTATTTCATATGGAATTTCAAAGTAAATCAAAAGATAATTAGCCAACAACTGACATTTTTTCAAGCAGAATAATTTTTCAGTTATTAAGAGTTCCTTTAAAGTAAACATTTTGAAAGCACATCATGTTGGTCATAGGCTATGCTCTATTTACTGTAACATATATTTTATCTTTTGTTGATTTTTTTTTAATTTAGATCAAACAAGAGTCTGGAAATAGGTATCTATTCAGAAAATTAAGCCTCTCCAATAATGTAAATGCAGTAAGAATGATAACTGAAAACCAAGGCATAGACTAACTTTCTTTAGCAATTAGGAGAACTCAGGGGCTTGAGCATCTTGCATGAACAGCAGCTCCTTAAGAAATAACTTCCATTCCTAATGATTCCTGGTTTATTAAACTAAGCAGAAGTTTGCCCATTTGTCCTAACTTATTATAATTTTTTTTTTTGTTAGTCTCCTATTTCTTCAATTCCAGACACATACTTTGTTGCCTTACATAAAGAACTGATAATCATTTAAACCCATCTAAATTGATAATCATTTAAACCCATCTAAACTGATAATCATTTAAACCCATTTAAAACAAACAAACAAACAACAACAACAAAGTGTTGTTGGGAAATAATACCACCCAAATTCAAAATCCTTTGGTCTCGTTTCAGTCCCTATTTTTGGATTTCTGATGTGATACTTTGGGAAGAACTGTGTTGTCAAGCTGAACATCAGTGAAGTTGTCTTTTTCCATTACTGAGTAACCAAAAAATTCTTCAAAGATCACACCATGAAAACAGATAGTGTGAAGAATTGGACTGTTTCTCATGCAGTCAGCATGCAAACAAGCATTTAAAGCATGAGAGATCAAAGCCATGCATGCATTTATTCCAGAATATTTATCACCACCCTTCCTTAATAGGCACATAATTCAACAGGTGAGATAGACTTTTGCATACTCAAATAATTTTGCAGGCAAAGAGAATGCTATTATGAATTTCCTGTTAAAATTTTTTCTACAAAAGAAATTTAAATAAAATAAAAACATAAACAAGAATTCAACATCTTTATGTATCTTTCTGTTATGAAATGCCATGACTGGATGATCAGGCAATATTTGAGGGTAATGAGAAAAAGACAAAGTTCACAAGACTTTTCTAACTTATATGGAATTTAGAAAGCCACATCATACCCTTTTGTCCATTTCTCAGCAGTTGGCTGGTATTTGTTTTGCTTGCTTTCATTCATATTCTAAGATGAGAGTTTGTTTGTACGTCTTTAATGTTAGCCCAACTACAAGCATTAAATTATGCCCACTTAAATTATTGACTATGCAGATCTTTAAAAATGCTCCAATATTTTTTCTCATAAGGACTGAACTGTTATATTTCTGTATGTTTCTCAGTGACTGAAATATATTGTTACAACTTTGTAGAAAATTTTATTGGTTTTACATATTTTTTGTTCAATTTTTTTTCCATTAAAAATGTTTTAATGAAATTTGAGACATTTGTGAGGAGATCCTAGTTTATGAGAATATATTTTCAAAATTACTTATAGAAAATATTTTGTCACTTATTAAAATAATGATACAAAATATAAATATTTTCACATGAGCTTGTTATGAAATTATCTGAATATTTTTTAACATAATTTTTTCAGCTTTTATCCATCTTCATCACTTGCATAACTTGGAAACAGGAAAAAAAAAAAAAAATTGATGACTTCTAGTGGAAAGGAAGAGAGTTTTCTCCCTAGACCTGTTAAGCATTTCTGCGGAGTCTAGTCTGTGATCCATATACCCATGAAAAATATTTCACTTTAAAATCATAGGAAGCAATAGAAAACTTTCAAAAGACATCAACTTGTTTAGTTCATAACCTTGTTTAGATTAAAAAACTTAAATTGGCAAGGTACTTTTTCTGTGAATTGTCTTTCTTTTAAAGAATCATAGAATCATAGAACAGTTAGGGTTGGAAAGGACCTTAAGATCATCTAGTTCCAACCCCTCTGACATGGGCAGTGACATCTCCCACTAAACTATATCACCCAAGGCTATGTCCAACCTGGCCTTGAACAATGTCAGCGATGGAGCATTCACAGGTTCCCTGGGCAACCCATTCCAGTGCCTCACCACCCTTGCAGTAAAGAATTACTTCCTCATATCCAATCTAAACTTCCCCTGCTGAAGTTTGAACCTGTTAACCCTTTTCCTCTCACTGCAGTCCCTAATGAAGAGTCCCTCCCCAGCATCCCTATAGGCCCCCTTCAGATACTGGAAGG
>JANRGW010009880.1:0-14921 GCA_024733675.1 Psilopsiagon aymara
GTCCTTGGCCAGACCAAACATCACTAAGCCATAACTAAAATCATTGGTGTTATCAGCACTGTTCTCAGGCCACAAGTGAAAAACACAGCGCTTCACCAGCTACCAAGAAGGAAAAATGACTGCTACTGCTGAACCCATGACAATGAAGATGTATTGGTGACAGATTATCAGGAGACAGTAATTGATAAGAATCTTGCAAAAGAGCAGAAGAAGTGGTGACTAAGTACCAAATGAAGTTATGATAAGCTGATAAGCAGGTGCCTCCTAGTGAGAAAGAGGAAGGGAGGAAGGAAGGAAGCAAGCAAGCAAGCAAGGAGGTAAGCAAAGGTGGATTTACACAAGGAGATCATAAGACAAGTTGAATATGTAGCCCAGAGACATTCTGCCTCCATCCTTGGAAAATTTCAAGATCCAGCTCGACTAGGCCTTAATCAACCTGATCTAATTTATAGCTGCTGGCCCTGCTTTGAGCATGAGGTTGGGTCAGAGACCTCCCAAGGTTCATTCCAACCTGAGTTATCTTACAATTCTAAGATCCCAAATCCCAGTATTAAGAAGAATAAATTGAATGTAAAAGCAGCAAGGGTGCTGTTCCACTGATAAAGGAATGGCCTATAAATAACATATCCTTTATGGAAAATAGCTGTGCCTGCATTAATCATCATCTGATGAATATAACTGCATCCATACCCACACTGGGGCAGCTACACGGTCTTGCCAGAACAGTTAATACAGTCCAAATTTCTAGTGTAAAAAAGCCCTATATTACCAAGGAACAAAAAAACACCACCATAGCTCTACTGTAAAGAAACAATTTACTAAAATACCATCATCATCCATCAGCTACTAATCTTTAAATAGCAATAATTATTAAATGTTCTTGTGACTGCTAAACAAGACAAAGGATATTAACACATAGCTAAATCACTTAAGCAGTAAGTTACAGTGTATGTCATTCAGCCTGAGTAAATACTAATGACTTGGGGTTCACACTAAGAACACAGATTAGCAGGAAGGTACATTTCTTTATGTAGGATAGCAGGTCCCTCATATTCCCTTTAGTCTTAAGGAAAAGAAAACTCTGTTTAAAATTTCTCTGAACTGTCACATACTTTATAGATCAGGTACTTCTTCTAAACTTACCTGATCATCATGAATTGTGTTCAAACGCTGAATCTCTTTTGTAATGGTTTTTAAAGTTCAGAAGAGTTCCATGAAAGTGTCCTTTAGACTCCTATGACACCTCAAGTAACAGTTTCTCAATACAATGTTTTGAAAATACTGGTTTATGTAGGAAAAAAATGCCAGATGCACACACTAGCTGCCACTGAAGTTCCCAAATCATTCAATCTTTCCACCTAATATAACAAAATAATGATTAAACCTAAGATGTCTTCAAGGACATAAATGTAGACACATAATTTTAAATATATCCAGTATTATACCACTAGTTTCTATGTTTGGGTTTAATTCTTCTTCACAATAATTTAGTTGCATGAAGTGAAGGTGTTACAAAAAAAAAAAAAATTGTAGCAGTTGTCAGGTCTTCTATTATGCAGTCAGTCAATGCTCCCATGTTAGGATTTAAAAGAGAAAAGAAAGCAAGAAAAAAAAAAGAAAAAAAAAATATAGGATTTGAGTGCTGAAACACAAAAAGTTGAACATTTCCATATAAGGCAGGACTGGGGAACAGCATTTTAAAACTCATAGAAATATATATGATCTTAGGATCATTTAGGTTGCAAAGTACATCAGAGGGTCTCTAGTCCAAGCTTTTGCCCAAAGCGTGGTCAGCACTATGTGGATTTGACTGGATTGCTCAGGGCTTTATCTATTAGGTCTTGAAAACTTTCAAGAATAGGAACTGCACAGTGTCCCTGAGCAATATGACAAGTGTTCAAAGAGTCCATTGCTTGACTGTCCTCTTGGGAAGAAAGGTTTTGCTCATATCGAGTATGAACTTTTTTCATGTTTCAGCTTGTGCCCTTTGCCCCTCCTTCAACCATGCACTGCTATGACCAGCCTAGCTTCATCTGCTCGATCACTTCTCTGAAATGACTGGCATGCGGCTTTTATGCCATGCAGAAGCTGTGTCTTCTCCAGGCTGAAAAAGACCCTCTCCATCAGTCCCTCCTTTCTTTGCCTTGCTCCCTGACTGTCTTAGTGTCTGTCTGCTGAACTCACTTCAGTTTGTCTATGCCTTTTGGGGAACACAAAACTAGACATAAAATTCTGAGTGCTGAGTAGTCCTGAGTATCAACTCAGTCTTTTGACTGTGCTCCTGTTCATGCAACACACTCTGCTGACATCTCTCCCACCTTCCAGGGTGCACTGGTGGCTCCTGTTCAGCTTGGTACACCATTTTTTTCAGCAGTTGCTCCCCAGCCAGTCAGTCCCCAGTCTGTGCTGCTGCAAAATATTCTTCTTTTCCAGGTGAAGGATTTCATATTTACCCTTGTTGAGTTGTATAAAGTTCCTATCAGCTCATTTTTCCATCCTGTGTAGGTCCCTCAGTATTGCAGCCCTGCTCTCCAGTGTATCAAGCCATCATCCAATGTAGCGTCACCTGCAAATCTGATGATACCTGCACTAGGCACTGCTTGAACAGAACAGATCCAGGACAGACCTATTAGTTACCTGACTCCATATAGCATATGACCTACTACCCACTACCCTTGAAGCCCAAATATCTGACAAGTTTTTTATGCATCTGATCATCCACTCATCTAGACTAGATTGATATGATAACACTATGGGAGACACTGTTAAAGGCACACATTTATACTGCTCAAAAGCTTGAAAGGTATGCAATGCATAAAGTTACAGAAGTCGATTTATTGAGATTTGAAGTCAGTGAAAATGATTAGATATTAAAAAAACATTATTTCCAATGGTATTGTATGCATCTGCCTTAAAAATAAACCATAAAGCATTCCTGCATTTTGTTTAGCTTCATCTGAATTTGCCTCATGCTGTAAAAGAAAAAGTGCTCTCTGAGTGTTGCACCTGGCACACATACCAAATGTTTATCTTATCTGTATGGAACTACAGTGTCACAGAATAGATAAGCACTTTCTACACCTTCAACTTCTCCGATCTTTGCAAAAAGAAATTCTTTATTAGGCTTTTTGAATGCATTGTTACTCATTCTTTCTCCAGATATTTTTGAAGAAAATAGCTAAATGATCAAAGTATTATTTTTTTTTACTGTGTCACTCTCCTCTGAGTCACACAATCTGCTTCTCACTGCACATTTTAGCAGAAACCAACTGCCTTTAGTCTTTAGAATCAAGTTATTTTGCTTATTTTTTGCTTTCTCTACAAATTGCTAAGCTCTGTTCTTTGTTGAACCACTGTTTCACATACTGCAACTATGGAAATACTGTACAAACAAGCACCAAAACTGTTCTTTGTTGAAGTTAGAAAGAATAGCCATCTACCAGCTTAAGAGCTTCAGACATCCATCACATACCTGCATGAGTCAGGCATACAGTGAGATCTAAAAGTGGAAACTAGTTCAGCTGAAGTTTTGTATTTAGCATTTCAGCAGATTCTGTTTGCCCACTACTAAATGTAGAATTTTTCAGATTTTTAGTTAAAAAAAAAAAAAAAAAAAAAAGAGACTGCTTTCAAGCATTGTCTTGGGTTCACCTTCCATTAACTCAAGACATCTTGAATCCAGCTACTAGCTGGGGGCATCCTGGGGTTAACTGCTTAAAGATATATGGGAACATAAAAAGTGCAGGCAACTCTGAGCTACTCTGACTTTCAGGTAGTCAAGATGTGAGTTTGCTCCAGCTGAGGAAACCTATATCAGCACTAGCATTACCATAATACAGTCTTTAAAAAACAAGCTATATGAGCTGTAAATCAATGACTGCTAAATTAGCTCAAGTCTAAGTTGTATTGTCATTGGACAGCCCTGAACATAGTATGTGTGTTTGCATCTGCCCATTCTGCAGTCTGTAGGCAGTCCAAAATTCTATATATGCATCAGAATGACCAGATAATAGGTGAGCCATTACAGAAAATCACCAACGAATTCCAGTCCTGGGCACATGAACTATCCTAAGTTAAGTCATTTGTAAGTTTTATTTTTATCTGTACTTTCCTTCTTCTCTAGCTGGAATCCCTGAATCAACAGAGGGAGCAGCATCAACTCTTTTCCAGGAATGGCAGAAAGTAGCGGCAGGTTTCTGCTCTTATTCAGTAGTAATTTCTGATCAATCCTTTAACAACTCCACAGGTCATTTTTTTCGGTTTGGGGTTTTAGCCAGGTCAACAAGCTAGAACACCTTGCCCATTGCAGTGAATGGAAAAAAAAGGGATGTATAGTTGGTTGGACGAAGAGTTAACAAGAAGAAGGCAAATTATGAAAACACTTGGGAAACTTACTGGGGAGCCCAATTTTCCACCTTTTCAGAAAACATGAAGGTTGATAAAAGAAAGTAAACAAGTCAGCATTAACACACCTAAAAACATATACAAAAAAGACCCCAAACCAGAACACACAAAACCACCAAAACCCCAAACACCACAACTAAAACTCAAATCCAAAGCCCTAAACACTGCCACCTTTCTGATGTGAACAGTATGCTCTTACCTAAACAAGGTCTGGGTCCCAGCACATAGTGTGTGTGCTTACATCTGCCTATTCATAAAGGTCCTTTACCTCATTTTGTCCCAGTCTCAAGTAGAACTCTCCGAGTATCCTAAGCCAGCAATCACTTTTAATAAGCAGCCTGAGTATGGTCACCGTATTCTAGAGGTAAAGGATTTTAATGGCCTGGAACAAGCACCTCTCTGCCAGGGAACACTCCCTGCCCTCTTTTATTTGCAGGTACAGCTGTGAATTCAATGAGCTAATAATGAAGAGTGGTGCAAATTTGTGCTGGGAAGGGAAGGAAAAGGAAATACTGGATGATGAAAAAAGAAAACAGCCAAAATCCATGGGAACTGGCTGGAGAGTAACAAATGAAGCACATAAAATTATTTCTCAATTTAGACTAGAAAGTTTTTGAATCATGACCTGAGAAATAAATAAGAATAATGAATGCTTTAAAGAAAAGCCTTTAAAAAAAGATCAAGAAAAACTGTTTTAGCAGCAGAGGGTTTTCCATGTAAGCAGAGATCTGGAGGACTGGAGCTGAGGAATCAGAGGCAGTATAAGGCCACTTCTGAAAGACAGGAATAGAATAAAACCAGGTTGTGCAGGGTCTCAGACCGTTGCCTGAATTTAAGACAAAAAGGCTTCTCACAGTAGGAAATAGGCTTTTATATGCTCCCCCTTTATTCAGGGTTCTGTCTCTGTGTCTCATGTACTAACGAGATTTTCTTCTCTGAGGCAAACTCTGTAGGAAGTCTCTGCTACCCAGGAAGAGCGCTGATAACACCGATGTTTTAAGTTATGGCTTAGAATGCTTTGGTCTGACCAAGGACTTGCTGAGCCTCATGCTCTGCCAGGGAGGAGGGGAAGCAAGGAGGAAGCAGAAACAGGACACCTGACCCAAACTGACCATTCCACAGCATATCATGCCCAGGATGTAACAACGGAGGGCAGAGACCCGAAAGTGTGGGGGATTTGCTGCTGGGTCGGGCTTGATATTGGGTGGTGAGCAGTTGTTTTCTCTTTCTTTGTATTTCCCTTGTCATTCTTATTATTGGTGGTAGCAGTAGTGGTTTGTTATACCTCAGTTACTAAACTGTTCTTATCTCAACCTGTGGGAGTTGCATTCTTTTGATTCTCCTCCCCATCATCCCCGGGAGCTGGGGGGAAGAAAGAGGAGAAGTGAGTGAATGAAGTGTGTGAGTTATAGTGGCTTAAACCATGACAGCCTATTAAAGCTCTGTTATTAAGGTTGAATATGATTGGACAGGAGAATTTATTCCTACTAAATTTATATCTGTTAGCTTTTATTGTAATTCCCTATTTGTAAAATTTTATTACACACCTTCAGAAGATATTTTTTCTTCTATTTGTTTCATTCTGTGGGTTTTGCTTCTTGTATGCTGAAAAAGTGATCATTATTTTTCTTAATTTTATTAGAAAACTTATTCTGCACATAGGAATTTTGAGCCAACTAAATCTTGCAAATTTTTTCTTTTCCGGAGGATCTTGAGTCAGCTGTGCCCTGATTGTTTTGTTATCTACGTTTAAAATTACTTCAGAGCACATGAGTTCCTGAATGTATGCCTTGATATCAGTATATAAGTCTTCAATGAGATTAGATTTCTTTGAATATGAAAACTGGCAGTCTCTGCTTCAAAGATTAAAAAAAAAAAAAAAAAAATAATGTTGGAACAAGAATCGTTTGAAAACATATTTCTAAACCAGTGCCACAGTTAAAGCTAACAGACTGAAATAAACCAGAATTTCTGACTGCCCAGTCTGCCAATGTTCTCTAGTGGTTGCCATTTAAGAGCCCAAACAACATGGTTCAGTGCAGGAGAAAAAAAGGGAAAGTTTTAAACCTGAAACCAGCTGTTCAAATAGATCTGCTCTCTCCAGTGCCATGCATACCTTGATGTCAGCTAAGATATGTCAGCTGGCACCCAAAATACCACTTTGAAAACAGCTGATTCCAAAGTTTCTGTTGCCTATAATGAGAATAAACATAGCTCTAAATTATATCAACCAGATAATTTAAAGTAGATCTATATGGTAACCAATCATACATATTTGAATGTCTCTTTAACATATCAGAAGTTATTTACTAATGTTGTCTGTGTTTCTTGTATTGTCTTCAGCTTTGTTTGAGCCCTCAGGGCTCAGCATTGCATCTGAACAAATATTTAACGATGTCTGTTAGCTAAACAAATGTATCTTTGGGTTGCCTGAAATTACTATTGAATGCAGGTTGAGTTAGAGGAAGAAAAGTGTTTGGAAATGAAGAAACAAGTCAAATCAGGCTAGAATTATGAGCAGATGAGGCATTATTTGTGAAAGGTAAGGAAAACATTGCTTGCTTCTGAACATCACTTCAAATAAAAATGAAAAATTGATGACCCCTAACGTTTTGTTTCACTTCTTAGTTCGCCCATGAAACTGAACCACCTTTAAAAGTTAATAGACAAAGAAAAACGAAAACAAAACCCATGCACACTGCTGTTTATAAATAAAATGAAATTTAAACATTTCCTACAATGTGATTTCCTGAATATACAATTTGAATTATGCATATATGCATTGCTGAACTGGAATCTATTTGAAGCATTTCTGATTTACAAGAATGTACTGCAAGCACTTTATTTCAAAAGTGAGATGCTTAATAACTGTGAGGTTTTGTTTTGTTTAATTTTTTAAATTGTTCTGACTCAAAGTCTGAAAATCAATTATAAAACAGTTTATCAAAAAGATGTTTGGTACATCATGCATCATGAAGTAGATTTCCTTTCCAGTGCAACTTCTGTAATTCTGAATCTGTTCTAATTCTTCTAAAACTTTTTTGTTTCTTTGTTATTATTATGCATCAGAGTATGATAGGGTTTTTAGACCTCTCCTTTTCATTTCACCAAAATGCAAATTAATTGGGTTCACATTTTCAAAGAAAACTGAGCTGCTTCTTGAGGAAAAATCTAATAAGGAGATAGACATACATTTTTCATACTTTTTAAGTTCAATATAATTTGTCAAAATATATGTTAGAACAAAGAATGTAGAATCTGCTTTGCCTGATATTTTAAAAATAATCAAAATGAACCCAAGAAGAAACACAATTGCATTTAATTTATTCCATAGCTATGATTAAATGTGAACATCAAACTTGAGAAGACTCAGAGAGATGCCAGAAGAACAAGCTTGCATTTTTGCAGATTTATCTTCCTGTGAAGAGTTTAATTACTATCCTTTCTTTTGAATCACACAGCTTCAATAATGACTGAGGAGAAATTAAAAAAACATGCAAAAAATCAGTTGTCCAAAAGTACATGCACATCTGGAAAAATTACTGAACATTTTCAGCAAAGGCAGAAGAGGTTGCTTTTAGTCCATAAATATTAGCAACAGTATGATGCTGCTCCTAACTAAGCTCTGTGTTTATAAAGGTAATTATTATGCTCAGTGATGTAAATCCTGAGTCCTGAGCTTGTACTGTTATCTTCTGGGGCAAATAAAGGAAACTAAAGACTCAGGATATAGGTTTGTGCTCATGGACACTGGCTACAGGTCACCAGTCAGACTACAGGCAGGCAGAATATTATCGCTAGAAACTGTATCAGCTGAACTGACTGGCAGAGATTCACACATTGTTCCATGACCTATAAACACAAGAAAGATACTGAAATGGTATTAAGATAAAGTTGAAGCCTTCTTTTTCAGACAAAGCAATGAAGAATACATGGTGGAGGTTGAAGATAGCTTAATAAAACAAAATTAGACTAGCTCTGGATTAAGTGGGTTATGTAGAAGTGAGAACAATAAACATCAGACAGATTACAAAGAGAATATGTTGGTTCATTGTCATGTTATTGCACTGTAGGTATAGTAAATCAGATGTCTCTTTGTCTCTCTAAAGTAACCCTATGGAGGTTCTATAAACTATGCAGATGAATAGGGATTTTTAGGGTATGCTCCACTGACCTGCTTAAGGTGCTTTATTTGCAGACATAAGACATGACCCAGAAAACGTATTTCTGGGCTACTAAAATGTTAATTGGGCAAATGTTCATCCCTGGAGTTTTTTAGAGCAATATTTTTTCCCCTTTTTTCACCTGAGAAAATGTGTTTTAATCCATGTCTGAAATAAAAAAAAATAAGAAAAAACTGTTATTGGTACAGAAGACAGTGAAATAGGGATGAATGGTATTGGTGCAAATTTTAGAACTAGGATTTTTTAATTGAGATATTCCATTTGCATAAAGAACAAAATATGCGCAAGCACATGCGCAAGAATAACCAAGATCCCAATAATTTCTTTGTCTCTGGCCTAAAGTATGTTTAATTATTCTATGCACAGATGAACATTTTAATGGCAGACTAGAAAAAAAGAAATAAAAAAGAATAAAAGAAATAAAAAAGAATAAAAGAAATAAATTAAAAAAATCCCCAATGCCACAACCTTCCCTATCCCTCCCCCCCAAACTGCTGGAATGAGTATGCTACTCAGCAGCTGGTTTAACAGCCTACACTGCTCTGAAAAAGTAGCTTTTGCAGGTAGCCATATTGATCTTACCACTCATTGTTCAACTGCCTTCTGGGTTGCATTCTAGGTATTTGAGCTGTGGAAAGCCTGTGTGCTATCAGAGAGAGGTGTGTGCCAATAGCCAGACTTAGGTCTCAGAAAGGAACACAGCAACCTGTCCCTTGAGGCATCCTCAGCAGTCAGTGTTGGAGACAAGTCTTTAGAAGTTGATGCTTGCATACTTTCTTTCTTTTTTAATATTATTTTATTTAAAATATTCTAAATAAATTAATTTCATTTTAAACATTATTGCAAATAAAACTACAGGTTCTGTTCGACAGGCACCACATTTCTTTTGTTTTCACCAATCATTCAATTGTTTGCAAGAATTGACTCATTTGCAGATGTATGTACATGGAGGCTCTTTTTTTCAAAATTACAGCTATAAGAACATTTCTTTCAAAATAACTGATTTGTATGGAAATTATTTCTTAATACTTGTCAGTTAATGATATGTTTCTATGTAAAACCGCGAAGATTTATTCCCAATCTGAAGAAAATAATTATTTTTTATTTAACATAACAGTGCTAGTGGGTGACCCCATTATCCATGTGACAGTTAGTTGTTTTAAATCTTACTAAGCTCTTGAAGTCGGTAACGTATTATGGCAATAATTTCTATGAGTTAAACAAACTTTCACTTTATAAAACCAGTGTCATCAGTTGCAAATCTATTCCTTTCAATTTACTTCAATTTCACTTTTGAAAGAGTAAACAGAAGTATTCAAATTTGCTGTTTCACTTCTTATTCCTACAGCTTTATGGTCATCTCTGCTAGCATGTATGACTATCTTTTCAGTCTTTTCTTCATGATAAAAGAAAAATCCCTTACATGTGCAATGACTTTTAACAAAAGCAATTACTAAGGTATGTTAGTCTCAAGTAAACTTTAGGATGAAGCCAGACAGAAAAATGCCATAGCAGCTTTAACAGATCTAAGAATTACAAGGACAAGCCCTCAGGTAGAGATAAAATGTTTGAATTAATAACTTTTTTAGTCAGGATTTAGGTGAGTTGGAAGAGAAAGAGAGTATTGGGACTTTCAATACCTCTTGTGCTTCTTGTTAACCCTTGATGATGTGGCCTTTTGGGTCCACTTTGCAGGAAAGGTAAGAGTTGCTTTATTCTCCAGTGAGTCTGACTGTATGTATAAAGCATCAAAATGCACAGGTTGAAAAGCTTTCAAGAGCAGATGTACTTCCAGACCCATCATATTGTGTCAAAGTGGTTGAAATGAATTTGCTTATAGCTAAGTGAATTGAGCTCTGACTTCCTAACCTCTTTTGGTTTCACATCCAATGTCAAGTCCTTACAATATTGCTGCTGGTAAGGTTATTTTCTTGATATTCCTCAATAGCATGCATTTCTTCAATGCTTCTTCTGAAAAGACAGCTTTCATAACCTGACAAGATAGATTTGCAACTACAGCAATATCTGTGATTGCTGGTATTCAATCCTAACTCTCCTTTTTTGGCAGAAGACATTAAATGATAACAGCCACTGGGATGAAAAGAGATTTTTTCATTTTTACAGCTAAAGAACTACTCCCAGAAGTAGAAAATAAGGGACTCAATTCCCATTTCATTTTCATGGATGCTCATTATATTATTAAAGCATGTCTAATAATATATTTGAACTAAGGCAGAAAAATGTAGGGATTGTTCTGACAGAGGCTAGTCCCTAGTCCCTTGCACTGCTTAGTTTGCTGGTACATGCATATAGCACATACATGTTAGTGAAAGTGCCCATGAACAATTTATTGACATTTATGTGGTACTCCTTCTAGGATAATTTATCTGTGTAGACATCGTGCTGATAGAGTTAGATTGCTGTTCTTGGTATAGGCATATTTCCTCATTAATAAAAGGGATGAGAAGGGAGAGGGATAGTACTTCCTTTGTCAATGCTAGTTTTTTAAATCATAACCCACTGTAGAAAACGTTTTTTCTTTCTTTGCACTTGAGAAATGCTAGGATTTAGATCACAGCTGAGTGATTTAAGATGCTTTGATGCTATAGCAGTTTGGCTGATTTTAAATAAAATGGCAATTGAATATTTTTTAGTTTCACCTTAGAAAAACAACACTTTTTTCTTTAAATAGAAGTCTGTGTAGCCTGGATGCAATGAAAAAGCAGCTCATTTCCAAGTTTAACATGTATCTAACTTACTTAATTTCTGAACACTTCGAAGTCATTCATCATACTCAGCAGGAAGTAACCAACCTGGAGGAAGTGCATAATGTTCTGAACACAGATGAGATTTCAGCTAAGCTTAGTTTTCCTGTCATGGAGCAGTGTGACATCAAGATGGGAAAAAATGCTGATGTTGAGTTGATAAAATAAATAGCTCAGCCACATAATTACTGTTAGTGCTATGTGCTATCCCTGTCATCAGGTGCTTTGTCCTGCTTTCAAGCCACTAAAACCTATTATACAGCAAATGATCTCAGCATGTCATCTGCCTGATGTCCCCACTACAATCACTTTTGCAGACTGAGTGTTTTCATTTATTTTAATTGTCTCTGGTACCTCAACAGAATGGAAGGCAGACAACCACACCTTGGCTTTGGAAATAAAATGACACTGCTGTTCTAAGCTAGAAGTAGTGATAATAGCTCCAACATATAATTATTTTCACAACTAAATCACTTTCACAGTTAAATGTAGTTAAATCACTAGAGTAACAACAGAAAAACCTCAAAATCATACCTTAAAAAAAACTCAGAAAACCCCATTTAAGGTCAGTATTGGTAGTATTTGCATAATGTTCTGTTTCAGATGCTGAAATTCTGTACTATTTATAGTTCATACTGTGAAACCTGAAGTAATATATTGCTTTGACAAACCTGTACTGCAGGTATATATGAAACAGATTTAAATCAATAAGTGAAGTCAGATAGAAGTGTCTACATTTCACAACAGATGAAGCCAAGATGAAAAATTCTTTAAGAATATGTCTTGAATTATCAAGATAATTCTCCCTCCCCCCATTTGCTGATGGAACACTGCAAGGTACTCACTACGTGTTGAGTTGCAACATGGAATCAGAAAATGGTTAGGGCTGAAGAGAACCTTTAGATGATCTATTTCCAACTCCCCTGCCATGTCCAGAACATTCGCTTACATAGAGGAGAGCTTGAAAGTTTTCAGGAACCAGTGACCACGCAAGTAACCATGTATCCTAAATAAGCCAACACCTGTAAAGACACTATATCAAAATAGGATTCACCTTTATATGTAGCATCTCAAATTCTCTAATAACAGCCTTAATTTTATGGCATTTACTTTACTAATCAGCAATATTATAAAATTTCTGTAATAAGAACCAAATTTTATTTAGTAAATTGGCAGATCCACATATGCTTTGCCCTCTCTCTGGCCCTCTTTGAGACAGTCATTCGTTCTGTAAACTGAATGGTGAAAGGATCTTTCTCTGCTTAAATAATTAAATGCTGTAAAATAGCACACATAAAAGAAATCAGACGAAAAACATCTTACTTTATTTTTATCTGTGGCTCTAAACATCTCTTCAGAATCTTATAGATAGAAAAGATTTTCCCTTTTGGTATGTTACATGAGGATTTTATTTTAAGTTGAGCATCTGATATTCTGGGTGTCTTACGCAATTACACAACCTTAAAATGTAGTTTTATAGTATAGGTGGGCAGGCTTGAAAATTATTTGTATTTATTTTTTCACTGGTAAGCAATTAAATATATGAAATGAATGAAAATACTAAATTCTGAATATCTGTTAAATCATCTGTCAGTTAATGAATCTCACTTATGAGCGATGGTAGGCTGTGTAGGTCTTGCAACAGGGAACATATCAATAGAAGGGAAAACACATTGAGGAAAGAAGAAACCTGGTTTAGGAGAAATGTTACATGGGCAAACTAACCTCAAAAGTATGGCATAACACACTTTCTGCCTGTAATCTTACATCCAAATAATCCTTAATGTGTGATTTATCAAAATACACCACTGTTCTAGCTGTAAATCCCAACCAGGGATGATTCCCAGTATGCTGAGTAGCATAAAAATTCATAGAGTAGCCTTGCATCCCAAAGGGCTTGTACTCTGGTTTGCACAATGCTTAACTGTAAGATGGATGGTTAATGGAGTATGAAAGAACCATTAATAGGATAATACACTCAAAGTTGGAAATTGGCATTTCCAAGTAAAAGTTGGAAACTTCATGCTAGACTTTGCAGGGCAGAAAGCTATTTCTTATAGCTAAGCTTTCTAATTTTTTCCTAGTTAAGATTACGTTTTGGATGCCTGCAGCTTTGTTCAAGAATAAATATGGAAAAGTACTGTCCCAGACACCATGTGAGGATTTGTGGAAGTATCAGTTAAATTTTTACCATTTCTGAGAAGATGAATAAGGAAAATACACTGATGTTGTAAACAACTGTCTTGAAACTACTGAAATGGCAGTGAGGAGAAATGGAAAAATCTCTATTCCTGGTGAATGAACATAATTTTGAAAACAAGTGTTTGTTTTGTTATAGGGAATGTGAGTTTTGCTCTGCCACAAAAAACTTAACTCAAAAGTTGTCAACATTCAAGAAACATTATTTTGAAAATATGTGACTGAGCCATTATGAGGGAAACTTCTGAGATGTAATTTCATTGGTTGCTAAGTGAAATTGAAAAAGAAAAGTCTCAATTTCATTTATTTCTATTCTAATTGTGAAAAACAAATAATATTCTGTCATTTAGTGAAATATTTTAGCTGCTTTAATGATATTTTAACATAGTTGTTTAGTTCTCTTTTTAGTAGCAATGTTTTTTAAATCAATACAATTATTTACACTGTTGCAAAAATCATAATCAATACATGCATCTTTCAAGTATAACCTAATTCTAATCTTTTCTTTTTATACAAAACTGCAAATTTCATGTTGAGTTTTAAATTTCAAAATGACCAAATGATCACAGATAGCAAGCATTCACAATGCAGTATGCATACTTATCAGATTCTCTCTCCATTTTTCTTCTGCTTCCTGCTGTCTCTGTTGCCCACCAGTGAGTTATACATTTAAGAGGAGGAAAGAAATCTATTGATTGCAGAGCTGAATTCTGCTATATGCCTCATACTAGCAGGACAATACATGTAGCACAGCAGGCCTAATTTGCTGTCCATCCTTAGCTATGAATATTACCACCAAATGTCTGAAGTTGAATGGTTTTCATTACACTGAAATTCTGTGGTGTGGGATTCTCTGAAAAATTTAATGATCAAAGTTCTTTATTTGAAATAGTGCTCTTTTACAACAGTGCTTTGTTTGAGCACCACAAGCAAATGACGTATATAAAAAAATTGATCACTGAAAAACATAAAAATGCAGTCTGTCATCATATCTGAAGCAGAGTGTAATCACTGAAACACTCTCCTAAAGGAGGAGAAAAGGATTAACTTGGTAATTTTTATATATAAATATACAGATTCCCTGGGAATGGTTTCTTCTAATTGATTGCCAAGTCCATAAGAACATTTTGGAGCATTATTTTCTGGAAGCAGAAAGCACGGCTGTATCTTTGAAAGGTGAATTCTGCTGAATGTGCCAGGTTAGCATTACATTTAAAGCTGAAAGAAGAATTCAGCAGGGGAATATTTTATGGATGGGTAATCAAAGGTACTGTACACAAAAATATTCTCTGCTGTATTCAATACCTTGTTCTCATTATGTTCATTGCTAGTAGCCCTAATCATTCCCCCATTTTTACAGAGTATTGAC
>JANRGW010009883.1:0-18626 GCA_024733675.1 Psilopsiagon aymara
CTCTTCTCCAGGCTGAACAGCCCCAATGTTCTCAGCCTGTCTTTGTATGGGAGGTGCTGCAGCCCCTGAGCATCCTCGTGGCCTCCTCTGGAGTTGCTCCAACAGCTCCATGTCCTTCTTATGTTGAGGACACCAGCAGTGCTCACAGTGCTGCAAGTGGGGTCTCACGAGAGCAGAGGGGCAAAATGAATAGGGTAGATTGTTTTCTGTCAGACTTTCTTTTCAAACAAGGAAAGTGGTTTGGGTTTGCTTTGCTTTGCTTTGGTTTTGTTAGTTTTAATAACCTGGCTAATTGAGGCAGATTTAGCGTCGACCTGTGGCATGGATTTATTCCATCCAAAAAGGAAGGAGGAGAGGACAGCTGAGCTTTTCAAGCCGACTTTTCTGTGTACTAAAACCTCTTTGTAACTGCAGACTTAAGGAGTCCTCAGTGTAGGTGGTCAAAGTTGGATACCAGAGTTCTTTATCAGTCTGTATGTTTTCCTCTGTGAGGATAATGTCATGTGGAGTTTTGAATCCATGGAAGTTTGTTTTTTGAAGCTGTCCACCAGGAACATCCACCATCCTGGTAAGTTTTACTGAAGATGAATGCAATATACAGCTGTAGGAAGGAAAAGTAGGGCTGTAGAGGTTGGAAGCATGTTCTGCAAGCATGCAGCTGCTTTGGTAGCCTTGTCAGGCTCCTGTATTCAACTTGAAAACCCTTCCAGCTCCAGATTTATGGAGCTACTATTTCTTATAGAATTGAAGGGATTCTTGCTTCTGGATACCTGGATATGCAGTATTCGGTCTCTCTGGGGTTTCTATTTTCGTGCTGGGAAGATCATACCCTCATCCTGTATTTCCAGGTTTCTTGGGGAGTACTGAAAGCATTTGACCACACAAGTGATTTTCTCCACAGGAAAATGATGCCTTTCTGGATTATAGCAGTAAGTTTTCAATCAGATCTGTAGGAAAACAGCAAGAAACCAAAAAGCCCCAAACCCCACCTCCGTTCTTATCCTGTTTCATTGAAATAGGGGTGAGGAAGAAACGTCTAGCATGTTGAAGATCTCCTTTGTTTAAAATGTGAGGAGGTAAAAAGGAGCGAGTCCCTGCAGCAGTGTAAGCTGGTGGAGTTCTTTCTTCATGTCTTAGATACTTGTTTCATAACATCACCAGACCGAAATTACCTTTGGGACAAAAATAATACAAGTGGAACAAATAGCTTATATGCAGAGCAATTGAGTTAATGTTGCTATAGGAACCTTTATTTTTCTCTACCAGTGTTTTAACAGTGTAGCTTTAATTGCATTTAATAGCATGAGCAGCTCTTGCTTTGTGAGTGTGCAGACTGAGCTAGGGCAGGAGGGAGTGTCTTGACACATTCCTCTGTTCCAGGATGGCACAGTGTGAGGGCAGAACGCTCGCATTTGGCAAAAGTGCTTGCACTCTTCAAAATACAGGGGGTGCTTAAAGGTAATTGTATGAACTTTGCATGTCCAAAGGCCTTTAATGGCTTTTAATCCTGTGTGATTTACTAACCTGAGGTTCACATACACTTACTGTATCGCTTTCACATCGGTATTGGGCATAAGAAGAATCTAGTCAGCAAAATGAAGCCAAGAATAACACTGTCTCTGCCAAAATGAGAGGAGGTTTTGGTTTTCAAACCTCTATTACCTCATTATGTCTCTTGATTTCAAGATGGCTAAGGTTAGCTTGTTGCGAAGGCAGTGGCATATGGTGGCCTCTATCCTCCTGGAAATAAGAATGACTTGTGCTTTTCATGTCTAAGGCTAGGAGCTGACAGGGCATGGAGATTTCCTTGTCTCTGGTGGGTATGGAGGGGCAGTAGCTGGAGACAACAGCCTTTGTTCTGACAGCCAAAGCTCAGGTGAGGCTGCTCAAGTCTTGTTGACTTTGCATTTTGGTACCCTATAAATAAGGGGAAGTACAGGTTAAATGTGATGGTGCCCTGATTAAGGCTGTGCTTCTTTGCTTTGAGTTTGCCTCCCAAGAATGGCAGCACTTGCAGCCTACAGCAGGTTAATCTACCTGCTTGGGTATTGCATCCTTGCTGGACTCTCTCCGGTATGTCCATGTCTCTTACAGTGGGGAACCCAGAAGTGGACCCAGCACTACAGATGTGGCAAGTAGAGGGGAATCTTGTGCATATGGACAAATACTGTATTTGTTACTGTATTCTAGGATGAACACAGTGGTTTATTTTCTTTTTTATCTATTTATTTGATTTGCAGAATTAGAAGCATTTTATTCTCCAGTGAGATCAGGTACTTGCAGACAAAGGTATATTTGAATTTGGCCTTGGTCTGGAACTTTGGAGCTGAGTGAATAACATAGGCAATTGCCACTGACAGATGCGTGGCGAATGCCTGCACAGATCTGTTGATGTGTGCTTCAGCTATTAATACGTACAAGGGATGTGGCAATTCCCAACCTCAAAGTTACTGCAGTGATAAGGCTTTATACCAGTAAAGCTAAAATACTAATGCGGTAACGAAGCCAATGTGTTTTCCTCTGCATAGCTTGACTATTCCTTACCTGTTTTACAGTAAAATAGGTCTTTGCCTTATTACAGTAAAGCAAAGTGGCACCAGTCAAGGAGCAGAGTAAGTGGTAACAACCTAGAAAAGACATGAGTGAGGGTGAGCTTAACAGAACCCTGCAAAATCACAAGTGATTGGAAAGATGAATTGAGTGTTCGGATTTCCACAGCTGAAAGCACCAAATTAGGTTTGTAAAAGTGAGTTGCAAAGCAAAAGGCGAGGGTTTCTTGTCTCGTGAATAGTAGATGCATGGGACTCTTTGCAGGAGAATGTTGGAAGTGCTAAAAGTATACATGGCTCAGGAATAGGCAGGATAGATCCTTCCGGAGAATCTGTATGTGTCTCAGGCTGTCTCTGGAGCTGGAAATAATTGGAGGCTGGGAGGGCAGTTGAGGGAGGTATTGGCTAGTTCTGCCCTACCTGCTCACGGCTGTTCTTAAGAGATGGAGTCTTAGGCTAGACAGGCACCTCCTTGGTCAGACCTACTATGGCTGTTGTTGACATGTGTTGCATACAGCTTACTAAGAAAGGGGGAGAAAGTGGTGAAGAATGTATGGTGTTTATGAATCAAATGGATGTGAGTCCCTTTGGTACCTGTACCTGCACAGATTCAGAAATGCTTTTTGAATTGCAGTGTTTGGTGATGATTTAGTGCCATGTGTTCCCCAGATTCTCTTCTAACAGCTTAAACATAATTTGTAGAAGTCTTTTCTTTCATTTCCAAAACACTGGACACAAGCATTAATGTGTTCTGTTGACAGCCTTCAGCTTTTTTAGGAGCAGATGCGTGCCAGTTTGCCCAGGCCCCTTGGTTTTGGCTGTGAAGCTTAGATGCTCCTTTAAAAAAGGGTCAGTGGTTCATGGAAAGGGCAAAAAGCAGGAGCAGATCAGCTTTATTGTAAGGGGAAATGCATTCCTGTCCTGATTTTTGAGTCTTTCATGTTTTGTTTGCCACTTTCCCAATAACAGGCTGCATAAAGGATTCTATTATATCAGCCCAAACAGTGTAACAAGGCAGAAGCATAGTTTAATTTTCCATGGGGAAGGCAAGGTTTTATCAGACTCTGTGGAGGAGAGTAGTAATGGACTAGCTTTTCCTCATTAATGTACTGCATGCACCCAGTGAACCGCAATGGCGTGATGCTGCTGTTGTGTGAGACAGCAGCATTGTGTCGGCTTCCAGAGCAAGGATTTCAGTTTCCAGTATGGAGGAATACTTCTGCTGTGTAAAGCCAGGAGCAGCAAAATGCGTTTCCTTCATCTCTGCATCGCTTTTGGAGCCAGCACGTTTCCATGGCAACATGTTAGACTGAAAAAGATGTGGAGAGCGGGGAGGAAAGGAAGGAGTTGGAAGCAGCCAGGCAGTGGTGTGTGTCCCCACGTCAGCGCATCAGCCCTTTGATAGGATGGTTTTTTTAACACCCATCCCCGGCTCCTGTGCAGAGCTGCTTTATTAGAGGAGCCATCGGGGCATCTGCTTTTCGCTTCTGCAGCCTGTTTTATTTTCCTTTTTGCCAAGTACACCCTCCACACCCCCCTTCTGTTTCAGTTGCAGCCTCGCTGAGGATGTGCAGCTCATTTTCAGCTTGCTGGGAGCTTCCTTGCGCTGTGGTGTTTTGCAAAGGCAGGAAGGCATGGCTGCATTTCACTTGACCTTAGCAGCTGAGTGAAATCTCGTCTATGTTGCTGAAGGATACTGACTATGCAGAAATTTATTGAAGCAGATTATTATGAACTGGACTGGTATTATGAAGAATGCACAGATGGTAAATATTTTTTTCTAGTCTCTTGTTGCAGAATTTGGAGCTGTAAGACTGGAGCATTGTTGTTCAGGGGTTTAAAAAATGGAATACCTTGAAAAAGGCAGCAACCGGGTGTAGTGGAGATGGTGTGGTGGAGATGCCCGTACCTCTGTTGCACCTCAGCATCTCCTGTGGCCATGCTACAAGATACGGCTGTACGGCTTTCTCTCTTTCCAAGGGAGTGGCAGAGGTGCATATGTGCTATATGAGCAATCTTAGGGCAGGGGCAGTAATAATTGAAATGTTAGCTGCTTGCATAATAATTGAGCTGAATTTAAATACTCTCACTGTAAGATTCTGTATTGGTTTAAGTCTCTTTGTTATGCATTCCCAGTATGCTGTAATACATGCGTGTTTAATGTGTTAAGCAGCAGGACGTGTTTTCTCTTTGGCTATTTGTGAAAGACATTTAAAACTAGCTTCTTTAAAGTGAGCAGGTTAACTTTTGGATCGGAAGCATTTCAGGCTCTGGTGAGTATTATCTTCTGAGCCTCTTGCAATTTTTCTAGTTTTTGCTTGGGCATCTATTTCTTTCACAGCATGGAATATTTTCTGATATTAGACACATGAGGAATGGTAAGGAATGGCTAAAACTGCTCTCTGCAGAGTGGAAAAATCAAGATTTCTTATTGATGTCACTCTGTGATATCCTCTAAACTAAAATACAGCCTTTGGGAAAGCGGTGGTTGTATACAGGTTTTATCCTGGTTGGAGAGCGTGGCTTAAACAAGACAGGTCTGAAATCACGGTGAAGCAAAGAACAGAAAGGAGTAAGGGGTGTAGGCCATGGGGATGTATTATGTTGTATAATATATTTCATAGTGCTTTGATAACGGTATCAGAGGGGATGTGAAGAGTAAATACGTGTGACAAAATTGAGGGTTTATGATCTTTCAGTTCTGAATCCAATCTCGGAAGCTTCTTAAACTTGAACTTCTCTTCCGTTTGTTTAGGTCTTCCTGTCCAGGTGGTCAAAGAGGAAAGGTGCATATTTATTAGAAAGATCTGACCACTTAAAGTTGGATTGAACCTCTTATGTAACCTTCATCCTCTGGGTTTAACCCTAGTAAATACTGATTGAGTCTGTGTACTCATTAATCTGTATGATGTAACAGGCTTAGTTGGCCTGATTTTAGATGCTTCAGATCAGACAGTTGTAGTGTCATTAGGAGCAGTAGCTGATTTCTGTGTTATCCCCAGGTTAAGTACAGATAGGTTTCTTTTTAGTGTTCTTTATTATGGTCCTCTGTGTGGTCCAAGTGTCATTGTGCAGAAGCATGTATGCCTGAATGAGCTGAGAACTGCTTCTCAGTTCTGCCTTAAGGTGTGTGCTGCACCAGAAAACTATGGGAGTTCCATAGTAATGGAATAATCAGCAGGTGTTAGGCAAGCACCCTGTGGGATCTGGGCCTCAGGAGCACTGTGGTGGCCGATGTGATTCTGGGCTGCCAGTTTTTTTTGAGCTAAGCCCAAAACCTCCCACTAAACCATGCCACCCAAGGCTATGTCCAACCTGGCCTTGAACACTGCCAGCAATGGAGCACTCACAACTTCCCTGGGCAACCCATTCCAGAGACTCACCACCCTTACAGTAAAAAATATCTTCCTCATGTCCAATCTAAACTTCTCCTGTTTAAGTTTGAATCTGTTACCCTTTGTCCTATCCCTACAGTCCCTAATGAAGAGATGAAAAATCCCCACTGGAAATGAAGCAAAACCACAATCACAACAGACAGAATATTTTAAATGAGTTGTAAAAAAAAGTATTTATTAAGTCAGCCACAGCATACTGATTATTTCTTTCCCTGCCTTATTTTATATGGACTGTGGCAAAGCAATTTATCAGGCTGCATCAGCCATCCTGCACTTACCAAAAGAACTAGGAGGGGGATGTCTTATACATACCTCTACAATCATTTTGACAGTGGGCAGAGTGGTAGCAAGGTTCTGTGGATGAGATGGGCAAATGGTGATAGGTATACAGCCAGCATATAAGCAGCCATAGAAAGTTGCTATTAAGTCTACTCCTGGGGGATCTTGGTGGACTTCACAGTGGTCCACAGGCCCTAGTGTGTCAGAAAAGTTTTAGAGCATGCAGTGATCTCTAAAAAAAGAACAAGTTTCCACTGCCACATAAAAATTTGAACCATTTCACAAACTGCTTTCAATTTCTGTCAGCAGTTTGCTGTATTTTCAGCAACCTACAGCAAGGCTAAACCCTATAATTCATGCTCTGCTTGAATGAAAAACACTGAATGTTAAGTGCCACCTTTCTTGGCACAGTACCTGTGATTTCATTTTGAATAAAGAGCATTTTAATGATTAAATTTCTGAAAAAAGCATAGTTAAGTCCATACCTACCCCTGAAGTTGAATGGATCAGAAAGCCAAACCACAAAATGGTTTTTTTTTCATATTTCAGAAATATTAAATTGGATAGAAACAATGCAATTTTTATGTGTGCATTTTCCTCTCCAAGACTTTCACAGATATTACAGGCAAATGCTCCACTGTACCAAATCAAAATACCAAATACTGGACTGTTTAATCAGTTTTCAGAGGTGTGGGGCAGTTCATAACTTGCCTTGTCAACTGCAAGTTTTATCTGTCTGAAGTAAGGTGCAGTTCTGACTCTATCAGTTCATTACACTGTAAAGCAAAGAAAGAAAAAACAGAAGTGACCAGCAGAAGAAGCAAACATTACTAAGGTTTACAGGAATGTTATGTGAGTTTTCCCCCTAACAATCTGTTCAAGATTCAATCATTTCAGTAATAGGAGTGAAATAAATCGTAGACATTTTGTTCTTTAAGTGGAATGTTACCATTTAATTTTCCTAAAGATTCTTCAAACAGAAAGGAAAGAATAACTGCCAAAAGTTCTTAATTCTGACAGACTCCCAGGGAGGATAAAAATCCTACATATCCAACCCTTGGCACTCATTATCATAACTCCTATCAAGAAAGGAACAAACTGTTCAGTTATATTGCATAAGGTTCCAATACAGAATGCAGAAAAATAATTCATGGAATAAAACTCTTGGCAACTGCTTTCCAGCCAAGTACAACTAGTTTGTTTCCAGATGGGTGATCTTGTTTTGTAGGTAATTACATTTTAAAAAGATACTTTTTCCTCAATATTGCTTCTAAAGTTCTCTTTTAAAATAGATCAGTAGTAAAACCAGTCTTCACAGTTCTTCTGCTATGAATTTTAATCAATATTTAATTATTTTAGCTACTCTCAACTAAGTGCCTACATTCTGGCGTTTTATACCAGCTTTCACTGTGGCTGTCATTCAGATTCCTCTGAGCCTTCTGTTAACATCTACAGCAAATCAAAACAGCTTATCAGGTTTTTCCTTTAGTCATGCAGAAGAGCAGTAGGGTTTCTTTCCCCTCTTGCCAGAGACACACCTAAAAGCTCTGATGCTCCCTAACTGGGGCGATCTAGAGCTGAAACTCAGACAGGACACTAATCTGTATTGACACTGCAGCCTAAAAAACACAACACAGAGAAATAAGCCGTGACAGGCCACAGTTGAACACATTTTAGGGCTTTTTTGGTGGAACAAGTACTCTCCCTTGAGCTAAACTGCTGACAAGAAAACAAAATCCTAAGCAGAAAATATGTTGTGTCCTCATTTGTTACCAGGAACACTGGATAGAAAATACCCACTACCACATGCAAAATATCCTGCTAGTGCCCAAGGACATTAAAACAGCAGACAGGGCTGTAGAACAAAACAGCCTTGGCATTCTTGTGGAATGTGGAGTGACTCCTGCCCATTCTGGGTGAGAGACTGACCTCTCTTGTGGCTCTTCATTGGAGAACACTGTCCTAACCTCTACACCAAAGATTTAAAGGAACAAAGAACAAGTTTGTGAATGCTAAAGTTATGTTGATTAGAATGCTAAAGCTATGTTGGTTACTGAATAAATACATAACTAGAGGGAAGAGAGGTCTATTTGTCTTATTTGACTAAAAATCTCTAATCATGACTGGAGATAACTGAAATTTCCAGACACACAGAAAAACATAGAAATACAAGATGTGACTTGAAATCTTATCTCACTTCCACTGACAAGCAGGGATGCCCACTGGCTTTAACAAGAGTAGCCTAGGCTCCTTAAAGTCTCTTTTAAAACATTTCACAGGCTGAATAGAGCCCCATTACAACACTGTTTCAACAGCCTGTGGAGCTTTAGTGACATCAGGCAAGAAAGAGAGCTGTTATCAAGACAAAAATCATACAGCCCGCTTCCTTTCTACTCCCTTTAAGTCCCAGGTAAAAAAACCTAAACATGTCCAAGTGCAGTCACTATGACATTGTCCTGAGCTCAGCAGCAGCAGTCATTTTCCTCCTTCTTGGAAGCTGGTGCAGTGCTGTGTTTTTGAGTTTCAGCCTTTGAAGAAGGAGGAAAATGACTACTATTGCTGAACCCAGGACAGACATATGATGCTGGCTGCTATTTGGGACATGTCAGAATATTTGATATGGTCTGATCAAGCAATAAGGAAAAGAAAGAATATAGCTCTTTTCCCCCTTAGAATAAGAGGTCACCTGTCAAGATGGGTAGGAATGGGTAGATTAGCCCAGAACAAGCTGCAAAGGAACCTAGAAATATTTTGTTTAAGCAAAGTACCTAATTAGCTTTCCATGATTCCAGCTGTCAGAAAACTGGGACAAAAATGCCACTGAAGGCAGCTCCAGAGGGTTTCTACTTCCCAAAACACCTGCAGTGAATCCCTACAGAAACAGAAGCATAATGACAGAATATATGGGACTTAGCATAGTTAATCTACAGCAGCAAATACAAGGAAGTTACAATTCTAAACACACTTTTCCATTATTTAAACATTTCCTAGCACTAAGTACTATAGCAAGATACAGTTTCTTCTCTTCAGCCCTCCAGTGCCATATGTGAGTGATATCAACCTCATAATTACCCCTTATTATTTGGTTTTGACCCTTTTCACTAGCTTTTCTCTGTTTTGTTGGGTTTGGGTTTTTTTTTAGAGAAGAGATAATGAATAATGCTTATCTCATTTTTAAATTACTGATGCCACTGAAAGCCTTGATCTTGCACTGTGTTCCCTTGTCTCAAATCTTTGCTTTAGTGCCTCAGTTTTCTCTCTAATGAAGATTTCAATCATGTTACTGACTGCATTATGGTCAGCCACTTTGACTAGCTGAAAGGAGAATAAGCTCTCTGAATCTCAGAGGAAGCAACTGTAAACCTGTCAGGGCTAATGGTCTTACAGGCTGGTGATTTCACTCCACACTTGCTCAAAGCTATAGTCCTGCAGCCTGACCTCCACAGCCATGCTGCTGCCAGGGGGTGGGAGGGAAGGAGGAGGAATGGCTAAGGGAGCCAGGCACGCTTCTGTGTTTTCAGTAAACACTGCCTGGAAAATGGGCCTGCTTTATAGCACAGATTAGAGACTAAGATAGATAGCAGCCGACTGTGATGGAGAAGCACTCAGAGAGGAACTGCAGGGCTTTTACTCCAGGAAGAATGTGCCAAGGAATCAGGCAGCAGGTGGTGCAGTGAGATGAAAAGCAACACTGGTCTTGGTGGGGTAGCTGAAGGTTGTCATTTGGGTAAAGAATTAAATTAATGACATTCTCTGTTACTATTACAGCTGTGCAGCTCCTCAGTCACTGCACAAACATTCCTTACTGCTTTCTAGCAGAACTGATCATACATCTGAGCCTCATCTGTTGTAGTTTCAGCTTCCTCCATAAAAATTATTTGTGAGGGCATACATACTATAGTAACTGCAGCTCATCTAGGTGAGTCTAAATTCACATAGGCACTACTAGTGGTGTATTTGAAAGCAGTCCCCAGATGTCTGGCAATCCACATTGCTCATAGTGTTAGAACTAGCTAGTTCAGAGATAGCTAGAAAAGTCTGCAGAAATTGCAGTGTGTAACACCTCTTGTCTCCCCTATGGAAACAGCTTGATCCAAATCAATTGTCTCCAAAGAAGAGCAATATGAAATACATTTCCAGGCAAGACACTGGAAAGGCAGCACAGGTCTCAAGCTGCCTTTCACTGAAGAGTTGACCTAGCCTAACTGGAGGTATGGGTGCCAACAGCACTGAAAGTACAGGACGTGTCCTATTCCACCAGTTCATGCTGGTAGGATATGATCTCAAAGTACCTGATCAATCACTCTCTTAAACACTGATTTATTTTGTGGCTTTGGTCATTTAAGTCACATACTTTCTTAGTTCATCATTTGCAAACTTAGATTGTATTGTACAGGAATGCTGAGAGGATAAAATCAATTAATGATTCTGAGATACTCAACTGGATTGGTGGTGTAGTGGCCACAATTAAAAGGTAGATGAAGCAGGGTCTTTTCTAGCAATTTTCAATTCATACTTTTTGCTTACTTTGCTTACTTTAAACTTTAGAAAAGTTACAGACAATGACCTTATAACAGCTACAGTTTCAGGCTACAGTCTTTAAGTAACAAATGCTGTTACACATCTCCTCTTTTCTTTCCTTGCCTGATGTTTCTGACTAATGCACCATCAAATACCAAAATACCAAATACCATATCTAGAATGATGTACCTTCTTAATTCAGCCACAGATTCAGTGTTCTCATTATCCTTATCAAGACAGCTATTGAAAGCATCTCAGAGAATCTTGGCACTTTTTTTCTTTTGTTTTCCCCTTTTCTGGACCATTGTTGTTAAAATAGCTCAGCACTCTCACTTCCCCTGTATTTTAAAAAATCTGAGTGAATTCCTTGGTGCATTTGACAAGGCTGGAAAAGCAAAGTGATTTTAAACTTATTTTCCTTCAATGTCATATCGCATTGCAGACACAATGCACTTTTTTCTCATGGGTCAGAACATACTGCACCCTTACTTACACAATTCAACTGTCTTTTGCTTGTCTTTGGTGTCTAACAAGAAACTCACAGTCAAGGCATCCAAAATGAAACTTAGGTCAGGAATGTCTTAGCTGGAATGCTGGTAATTGGGTTTCACCTTTCAATAACCGTGTCATTTCTTCATAGGCCCCCACTCCTGTACTCCTAGGAGTAAAGCACTACCTACCTACTGCAATAAACTAGTAAGTACCATCTTTTAATGTCATATGCAGAAAGTAACTTATTTGATGCTGATGCTTGGAAGATGTTTGCTCAGGTAAAAAAGGCAATAAAATTTAAATAAATAAATAAACAAAACCCAACAAACCCAAAACAACTTTTAAAAAAAGCCTCTGAGTAGTGACAGCAGTTTCAGTGGGCAGCAGAAATGCAACCACAGTGCAGTTCTCACGCTGTGGAACTAGAGACTGTGCACACAGATAACTGCTTTTGTTTTGGAGATTGTGAATACGCTTCTCTAAGGCATTATTACCTATCACAGAATCATAGAAGCATTTAGACTGGAAAAGACTTAAGAACATTGAGTCCAGCTGCCAATCGAACACTACCAAGTCCACCACTATACCACATCCCTAAGCACCATATCTACACATCTTTTAAGTCTATTTTATAACTATAGAATATGGCTGTATTGTCACTGAGGAAATAAAGATTTCTGGAAGGAATTTGCTATGTTTAATCAGTCAAGTATCCAATGAGTTTATACATTAGAGTTAAATATTTATTATGTTTTGTGCAGGAAAGAAATGTGATTGTGAAGATTCTTTTGCTTGGTTTAAGAATGAAGTTTTGGAAAAAATAGCTGAGCAAATACCACGATTATCTGTGAAGCAGAAAACCCCAGTAATTTCCAGGATACTTAGGCATATCTGGGTCTACAGCGTCACACCGAACTATGACTTTCTTCTTTCTGAATTCATAAAGACTTGATATTTCATGGCAAAGAAAGGTCTGTTAATAGACTGATTTTAAAGGAAATAGCCTTGAGGTTGCTCTATTCTTGCCAGGGAGATTCAGTACAGTCAGTCTCTGACTCTCACCACTTGGTAAGATAGAGCTTAGACACCTGGTTCAGAAGGTGGAATTGCTGGAAGATACAGTCTTTAGTGGGCTTATGGGACAGGTCCTCAGCTACTCTAAATAAATGAGCTTCAGTGCTTTACCTGCAAATACAGTCCTTCTTGCCATGGTTAAGACACTACATGTTTGTGAGGGAGGTAGATCTAAGAGCTCATTTCCTGCAAAATTTCATTCCTTCATACTGCTGTTTTTCTCAGAAAGCTTTTTATCAGTTCTTACATGAAATGCTGGATTGAATCTGTATCTCTGAGATGTCTCATCTTCCTTAATGCCCATAGTTAACCAAAATTTTAAATATATAAAGTGCAAGTCTCTTATTATTTACTGCCCAAACTACCATCATTACCATAATTAACACAACTGCTTTTTCAGTCTGTTACAGCTCAGCTTTTCCTGAAGGCAGGTTCATTATCTGAAGCACAGCTTTTATCTATCAGTGAAAGTATTATTGAAATTGCTGCCATTAAAGTTCATCAAGACATGCCCCTCAACACTTACCTTATTATTACTGATTTCTCCACTGATTGTCTAGGTGATCAGTTTTGTGGCTCATTAGAAAGACTGGGTCTTAATTAAAACAACTTAAATACACCCATAAAAAAGATTGCTATTTACTTCTAGTACAAAAAAAGAAGAACAAAACCACGAACAGCCAAGTAGGACACCAAAAAGAGATTTACAGCACAAGCTTTCTCACTGACTGTATTTAAGTCCACCTTGACATCTGTCATGGCCTTGTCTTCATAGCAATAGGAATGGAATACCTTGGCTGTGTCTCTTTCTAGGCCTCTGAGATAGATAAACACAATTAAAAGCACAAAGATTTTGGGACTTTTCCTCCAAAGCAGAGTAACTATATAGAGACATTTCATGTCACTAGTGGAGGGCATCACAGTGCCTCTACACCCACAGCCACTGCTTCATTTTAATCTCAAGTAATCTACCTGGAATACCCTTGCAGATATCAATACACAGTCTGGCAGCTTTTATCTTTCAGAAGAAATAAAATCTAGTTAAACTCCTCTTTTTGGTTTGATAACTCATATCACAGAGTGCACTCATAAAAGCAGTGCTATTTTATTTAAATATCGTGTCTCGATTATGGTAGCAGCAATATAAACTTTACTGAACGTTTTATTGTTACATAGCATTCCCTGCAATAAAGGCATCTCAGTTACTCTTTACTCTCCTGGAAAGGATTACTTCCTTGTAATATCAGTCTTGCAATAAGTATAGCTCAGTGTGCCATTTTCCTTAATATAAGAAAGTCCTTTTTATGTCCCACTGTGTTTTCTTCTTTATAAAACATGGGAGAAACCACTCAGAGGCCAGGGCAATGCAATACACAGTAGCATAAGAAGGAACAGGAGAAGGGATAAAAACAAAGAGGAAAAAAAGATTTAAACCCGTTCCATTACAGACATTAAATTCTTCTATCGTCTAAAGAAGTACAGCATAAACACTAGCAGCTCCCTGCCATCACACCTCAGCTCTCCTTTCCATGAAGCCCAGCAGAAAGCAACACATTTCCTAATTGTCTTCTACACTTGCATTTCCTGCTGAAAGCAGTACAGAGTAACATACTGAAGGGATGAGGATTGACTCACTGCATTATCAGGCTTTTTAGGGCCTTTATTTGGCTGCCCATTGTCAAATCTGTCCTTACAAATTAGTTCTTTTCAGAAGTGAAACCATAAGCAGAAAGCTCAAGTAGGGTCTTTGGGATCTGTATATCTGGTTTCCTTTTTTAGGAGTAAAATATTCTACCCTAACTTTCTTTTCCTGTTTGGTGAGTTTGTGGTATGCCAGGAATGCTTTCTGTTCATTTAGTGCCACTCATTTCTGTATGTAGACTATATTCCTTCCCCCTACCATGTTGATACTAAAACATACTGGCAAGCTAACATTAGTACAGAGCAGAATCTTTCCATGTCAAATTGGTAGTTTTCTGCTACAAATGATCAATCTGTGTGGCAGTAACTTTGTTAGTCCACCAAGAACTATGGTGCAAACGCTGTTTGTTTCTGGAACTGAAATAATTCTGTTCCAGTACTGAAGTACTGTAAAGATCAGTAACTCTCCTCACTGTTCTCCAAGCCAATTCTCCTGTCTTGACTGCTGGAGTAGCCAAAACCCTATCACCTTCTGTCGAAGGCCAGAAATGTGTATGTTTGATAAACTCACACATGCAAAGTTGGATTTGACAGATTTATTTTATCATAAATTACATTAACTCTGTTACGTTTATATAGAGTCCTTTATGCAAGCCGAAAATTATTTGATTGATCCTTTTCCACTGTAAACAACCAAAACACCAGCTCTCATGGTTCCACCACTTACATTGACAGGATCTACTCAGCAACAGCTGTTCAAACATTTGTAAATCCCTTCACAGCAAATAAGAACAGTGCAGGATGCCTGTTCCTCATATCAAATTAACCATAGCAATATTTAACGTGCACTGAAAAAAATATGCTGCATGTACAAATATTCACAAAAAAGTATTTCATCTTAATCAACAGCATCCTGCAAGTCTCAGAGGGTACTGGAATGTTCCATAGATAAGTAGTGTCAAAAGGGCTATGAGAGATTAATAGATTCATTCAGCCTGAAACCTAACTCCTAAGAATGCACACAGAGGAGCCCAAAAATATCTGACTTTATACTTTGGAATCCAAAAGCTGGGCCTGATTCTGTATCTGCTCATTTGTTTTGTATATATTGTAGCACTGTCCATTAAAAACACCAGGATCCTGTTATAGACACCTGGCAAAGAGTGAGAGGAATGCCCAGCTCTAACACGTGAGAAAACAAAGATATGAAGTGACTTGCTGAAGGAGAAACATCTATGAAGTCAGGAGCAAAATTCCAATTTTCTGACTTTTCTGTTAATGCCCAACCCCCTGGACCCTTCTGACTTCCCAAATGAGTCCTGATCTCATAGAATCTCTTAGTACTGCATCCTTGAGGCTTAGACGAGCAAATCTGAAAATAGAGTCTTAATTACTGAGCTCTGAGTAAGAAAACTTTTCTTTTCTTGCACCTCTGAATTTCCTACAGGGAGCTTAGCAAGAACTTTATCAATTGAACAAGAAAAGAGGTCATCATGTTAACTTGCTGATGGCTCTTCCTCTGCTCCTGCTTCAGAACTCCAGAGCCCTGTTATACCTCCTGGAATTTGCCAAGAGTGATGTAATCAGCAGCCAACCTCAATCAAAGCTGAGACTGCAAAAACACAGTGTTCCTTCCAGACGCAGTTTTCAGATAGGCGTCTGCTTGGCAAAATGTCAAGAACCATGTTACAATTTTACTCAGAGATGAAAGGTGAAGGATCCACAAAGAACATTTTCTTGCAAAGCTGTGTTCAGCCTCATTGATAAAGCCCTAATGCAGCCTGCTACTGATACAAGGAAAAAGTATTAGATGCCTTCACCCATCATCCCAGCTGCTGCATGGGAGCTGTAGGAGCTTTATCGGGACTGCTCTAAGTACCCACATGGAATTTTTTGAGAGTTTATCCCTACTTGTTTCCCCCTCTGAAAAATTCTGTCTTCTCCTTATACCCTTACTGTCAAATGAGAGATTTCCAGAGCTTTCCACCTGTTTTCCTCTCTGAGAAAAGCACAACGCACTGTATTCATAAATTATAATACTGCAGTTAATACCCTATGCAAGGCTGCATTTACTACTTACATCAAATGTATTTGTTTTCATCAGTGGCACTCCTTCAACTATTCTGGCTTACAACCATGAAACAGCACTGTTACATAGGCAGCAAAAAAAAGAATGCACCCCATGTAAACCAAGCAGTGAAATTCCCACAATTCACCTAAGCCCCTCCTCTCAAAAAACCCTGTCACTGGCACAGAATCAGCAGGCAGTTGTTTTCTCTAAGTATGATGTACAGTAACTTAAAACATCTCATGTTAGCACTGGTGCAGGCATGATAATATGTATGTTGTGCTCTAAGCAATCTCACACATTAAAAAGGTATAGAAACCAAAAGTATCAATAAAATGTAAGTATTGCTAATATTTTCCTGTTTATACAGCATTTGCAAAAACCCATACATTTTTCTAGACAACTTTTCTTCCATTATAGTGTTCCAATTCGTACGACCCATCTTACTTCCTTTGGACATCTCACTATTAAGTGAGATTGTTTCATAGATCAAGGGCTGGACGAACAAGCCCACTGAGGCATCATAAAAATGTATGAAAATTAATATGTAGCAAATTTAAAAAGCAGTATCTTAAGTTTTTTAAACACAGACTTGGAAAATACAAATATCACACATTTATGAATAAAGATTGCTCTTTTACAAGATCAGACCATAATAAAATAGCTTCTACAGCTTGCGGTCCTTCAAAGAACCCATACAGAACATACAGATGGAAAACTAGCATTACTGGACTGCATGATTACCCAGGACTTGCTTGCAAAAACACAGAGTGCTAACTTCAGTCTAAAAGGCTGAACTCCTACTTCAAGCAGTTTGAACAAAAAGCTCTGTTATGAACTTCTCTTATGCTAGTTAGGCACCAGCAAACTCAATAAAGTGACTGGAAGAATATTCCCTTGGCTCAGAATGAAGATTTAGAATTAAGTTTTGACCTTTGCTGCCCAATGTCAGAAAAATGCTAAATGATGTATAATGACCAGTCTTACAGCTAGTGAGGCTCGATGAAAAATGTTGCTGATTCCAGTGGGTTTAGGATGCAGCCATCAAGCTCTGAATTTCAGCGCTAAATTCAGATACTAACATTATCAGTCTAGGGGAAAAAAAGTTGCAGATCTTCAAGTAACAGATTGCGTTGAATCCTAACACACTGTTAATGCAGCAGTCCAAAACCCAGAAATTACACTGGAGAAGAGAGTCTTCAGCAGTTTTATCAGGGTTTTGAATTCCAGTGAAGGAAAAAGAAGTTTAAGTGCTACTGGACAAATGGACAGTAGCAAGCCATGCTTGTCTGAAAGTTATTTTCTCAACATTACATAGATCCTTAACCTTGCTGATTGGTACCTCTTGCTCTCAAAATCAACAGAAAACGTAGATGACAAGAGCAGCATCCAGAACAGACTTGACTCAGGGAAGATAAGGAAGCCCAAGAACTCAGCCTAGCTGTTAACTTGGGTCCAGTTTTGCTTCTGCAGCTTTAAACAGAATTTTAGGTTTAGCAAAATAAAAAAATATAATTTAGGTTTAACAAAAACCCTAAAATCAAAAGGAGCTCAAGACTACATGTTCTACATCAGGATTTACTTACCATATGCTTGGTCTCTGGCTGCTCCACTACACCCACCTAGACTGTCAAAGGGCTGATGTCATGAAACCTCAGAGATTATTTTACACCTTTCTCACAATAACTTCTGTAAAATCCCTGAGGTTGGATCATGTTTAAAGATAAACAATGAAAGTATAAAGGAAAGCATCAACCCCACTAAGCCAGTGTTATTCTCACAGATACCTGTACTGTGTTTACAGACAAGATATTGGAAAACTCTTAGCAAAGATTGCTGGCACTTTCAAAAGAAAAGCAGTTGCACCCGTTCTGCATCCTACATCCATATTCAGTGAGCCAAGTGCCACAGCATTTCCTTTCACTTTTTTACTTAGTCTAATTAGATATACCTGTGCTGACTCTTCCCATCGTAATGTTCTATACTTGAGCTGAAGAATTCAGCACATTGTTCAGCATTCCTTGGATAAAATCATTACTGTCTCAGCTTGTACAAAAAGTTACTGAGCTCGTACAGAAGCTTTCTGACCAAAGCATAGTGTTTCCAAAGCACAGGATCCTGTAAACAGACAGCAGAACTACTGTCCACAAACACAGAAATCAGGTATGACACTGCAAACAGGGGGTTGAAATAGAATCATAGAATCATACAATAGTTAGGGTTGGAAGGGACCTTAAGATCATCCAGTTCCCACCTCCCTGCCTAGGGCAGGGACACCTCACACTAAACCAAGCCACCCAAACCTCTGTCCAACCTGGCCTTGAACACCGCCTGTGATGGAGCATTCACAACTTCCCTGGGCAACCCATTCCAGTGCCTCACCACCCTTACAGGAAAAAATTTCTTCCTCACATCCAATCTAAACTTCCCCTGTTTCAGTTTGAAGCTGTTACCCCTGGGATACACTGTTACTCTACAGTGTAACATCACTACAGTCCCTAATGAAGAGTGCCTCCCCAGCATCCCTAGCGGCCCCCTTCAGATATTGGAAGGCTGCTCTGAGGTCTCCATGCAGCCTTCTCCTCTCCAGGATGAACAGCCACAACT
>JANRGW010009884.1:0-27890 GCA_024733675.1 Psilopsiagon aymara
CCCCCCCCGTACTAGCATTACACATACAAATGTGCTGTGCTGATGGCCAAAGAAGGGAAGCATTTCCCTCCTATCTCTGGGGGACACCCTGGATGAGAATTCCCAGAGCATGGCTGCTGCATGTCCTGGGGGAAGAAAGACCAGCACAAACTGGAAAGAGAAACCGAGAGCAAGCACAGGGATTCTGGTGGTCCAGATGATGTGGGCAAATGTGCATTACCCCTCTCACGTGCAGCACAGGTACATCCCTCTGAGCACCACCGTTCAAACCTCTGGCAGGGTGATAGGACTTCGATTTAAAAAGAAATAGCTCACGAGCAAGGGAAGAGACTCGCAGGCTGCAGGTAAGAGCGCTCATCTGTCTCCCTGTGAGGAAAAGGATTATGCATAATGGCTCACAAGTGGTTTCTGCTGGGATAGTTTTTAACCCAGGTCAAGAGAGGTAGAAGATAAGGCTACAGAAACAGAGCAGAGGATGAATCATTTTAATCAGGCATCTATTCTGCAAAGTCTCTGGGGCAGCAAGAGCAGCAGGGCAGGTACATGCTACCTCTGGATGGGGACAAAGGGAACGCTTGTGTTCCCAGGAGTGGGTGGAGAACAAGCTTTAGCTGCTCAAGAGCTGAATGTCCAAAATCTCTAGGGTTTGCGCTCCCCCCCCTCCACTTTTGCAGGAGGAAGGAGAGTAAATGGTGTTTGCAACTATCCGAGCTGAAGAGCCAGCCACACAGAAAGCAGCAGTTGGTGCCAGAGCCTATTTGCAATATCCCTGGTAGAGTCATCCCTAGAGACACAGTGGATAAAAGAGCATTGCTAATAGCAAAGCTGCTCTGCCTAAAAGGACAGTAGATTTACTACAGTGATTCTGTAAAGGGTGGCTGAGGAGTTAAGAATAGCATTTCTGTGCTGCAGCTTTTTCTGTCTTTGCTAAATACCAAGCACTGGAAATACCACCCTTTATTTATTGCTTCTCTTGGAATTCATACTTGGTCATCTGCCCATGGGCCCATCAATGCACAGAAACCTGAGCGCTCTGGGTTAACAATTCAGCACTGAAGTATTCCCAACCGCAGATAGACTTCAGTTTGCAAGGTACGCAGGAGAGAGGAGGCTGGACTCGGAAGCAGTGACCTTTTCTATCCGTGCACTGTACCTGCAGGTCCTTTCAGGAGAAAGGCAAGAAACTCTCAAGACCTTCTGGAAAGAGCTTTTCCTCCCTTTGTCTGTATCCTCTTTAGTTTCAGGTGTCACCAGATTCCCACATCTGGCTGATGGATGAGGTGGGCATCTCCTGGCAGAGATGGGAGGACCACTGCTCCAGAAGGACTTGGGATAAGGATGTTCAAACACTCCCTGAAAAGCTGAAGAAGGCCAAAGCTAAAAACCCAAACCCCAAGATATGAAAGATTTTAGGTTTCTGGAAATGGTGCAATGGGCGATGCTTCTGAACAGAGAACATCTATGGCAGTTTGTGGCACTGTTGTCTTCAGAAAGTGGGAGTGCTGGAGGGGGATTTATTACCAATAACTGCTTCTGCTTCAGCTGTTAGACTGAAATATCACTATGATTCAGTTGGCCGTGGTGGATCAAAGGCCAAACTGCCCAGGGTTTGGGGCAAACTTCCCTTCTGGAAGAAGACATGAAGTATTAAACTAATGATCTTCTTTCTCTCTACACCTCTGCTGCCACAAGGGCTGGCAAGGAGATGGTGTCCTGCAATGAGCCTTCACTGGCTGCATCCTCAGCAGTTCCCTCCATTCCCAGCTTTCCTGGGTCTGTCCTCCCCAGACTAGAGAAGCCAACAGCCTCCTGCTCTGATTCACCCTGGGAACTCAGCACACTCACTTTAGGGGGCTGGGACGTAGTTAAACCCCTTGAAAGTAAAGCCATCAGACAGAACATTCTGTCCCTCCCCCCGGCTCAGCAGCATCAAGGGAGCAGGGGGGACAAACAACAATTACAGCTTTACTTTACCATTCCCCAGAGTACAACTCTACCCTGCACATGTGTGTATCTGCTCCCAGAACAAGAGGGTACCAGGCAGGATCCCAAGTGGCACACGTCAGTCACACTGCTGAAGTGCTCCAGAAAGAGCAGTATGAAACTTATAGTGGAAAACAAAGAATCTGCAGAAAATACTTCGCTTTCTTTCTGTCCAGCACCTTGAAACTCAGCTGAAATGCACTGGGCTCTTAACAGCACCAAAGCATTGCGGGAAACAGGGAGAGGCCTCTGGGTACGGGAGTGAGACACCACGAAGATGCTCTTGGATTTTAGCACTGGTGACTCTTTGTAATGACCAGCATGACACAACAGACATCACTGGTGACAATGAGCCCTTTATCAGGAGATAGAGAGCAGCCTTTCTGGTTTTGCTTTTCCTCATGGGTTTGCAGACAGAACTCTTACCCAAGGCTCTACCCATACGTCAGATTCACATATCCATGTGCTGCCATGTACAGATGTTTTACTTTAAAAAAGGAAAAAGAAGAAACAGCAAAACTACAGAAACTAAAGCCCAAAAATGTATTTCTAAATGAGCTGTTAATCCTGTTCCAAACCAGCTTCAAGATCTTTGTATTAAAATAACTGTATCCACAGCTTTGTGCAGCCTTTAAACCTCACCCCATACAACACACCAGTGCAATTCTGCACAGCACTCTGAAGGTTTGGTAGAACATCCCCTTGACCTGCAGTTGCGCCGGTTGGCAAAGTCCTCCCCAGCCTTCCCCCATGTTTGCCCCCGCACTTGGAGGACCTCCAGCCCATCATCCTCACTCAGCCCTTCACAGGAGTCTCAGCCAATGTTCTCCAGTGACGAGCACTTTTTATCCCCACGGGTGGGTTATTTGCACAGTTATGTACTTGAGAAAAATAATTCCCCTCCTGCAGAGGAACAGAGGGGAGGCGGTCTGGAACCAGAAGACCATGATAAACTCCAGAAACGTTTCCTTGATGGGAGCTGCTGTGTGCCTTCACTTCCTGAGCTCCACCACATCAGAATGGCCATGCAACCACATACAGCATCTCCTGATACAGGATCTCAAACTGAAAGAGGGGAAGTTCAGATTAGATATAAGGCAGAAGCTCTTCCCTGTGAGGGTGCTGAGGTGCTGGCACAGGATGCCCAGAGAAGCTGTGGCTGCCCATGCCTCGCAGTGTTCAAGGCTGAGTTGGATGGGGCTTGGATCAAGCTGCTCCAGTGGAAAGGGTCCTTGCCTGTGGCAAGGGGTGGAACTGGATCAGCTTTAAGGTCCCTTCAACCCAAACCATTCTACAGTTCTATGGTTCTATCTCGGCTATATATCCAAAGCAGCCCTACAGGTGATGAAACAATAAATAGCGCTAGAGATGGGCACAGGGCCCCTGTCCTTTGGAGTCTATATGGAAGAGACCTTGTTTAAGGAGTCTTTAGGTCCCACCACTATCAGCAAGGCCCCCAAACACTGCAAGTGTAGCACACAGCAATGCCAGAGGCAGCCCCATGAGGAGCCCTCTGAGAGCAGAGCTCCTGCATCACCCAGGAGTGGGCACAGCACAGCAGCACCGCAGCGCTGCACACGCAGCACCACACTGTGCCAGTGTGACTGACTGCTCAGGCTGTCACGAGACCACAGTGCTGCTCTCCTGCTCCACCACACAGGGTCCCTCCCTCCTCAGCTTTCATCCGCTTTCAGTGAATTCCAGTTTAATAACAAGTCCCCGAGATCAGGACTGACAAAGAGGAGCCTCATAGGAAATATGGTTTCTCTTGTCAGACATGGATCTATTCCAGCTGCATCAGGACAGGTCGGATGGGGCTTGGAGCAACCTGCTCTACCGGAAGGTGTCCCTGCCTGCCACAGGGGGTTTGGACTGGATGAGCTCTAATGTCCCTTCTATGATTGCATGACTCTATGTATGAGTGGAAGAGCTAGGCCAGGCTGGATGTGCCGTGCTTCCCTTTCTACAGACGGGAAGAACCAGTCCTGCATATGAAGTGTGAGCTGGTGATAAATGACAGATGTGAATCAGAAGTGCACATTGCAGCACTGTGCAGCATCTGAGATATGAACACTTACGGGAGGAGAGCAGGACAGCTGGGCTCAGGAGCCAGCCCGCGAGGTAGCCCAGGGACAAGGATCTGCAGGGAGGGAACAGGGGAGACAGAGAAAGCAGGAGAGCAGAGCATCAAGATGGGCAACAGAACAGGAAAACCATGATCAGCACTTCTGTGAGGAACCCGGCTGGGGGAGCAAACAGTCACTGCACAAACACCCACATCCACAGCAAAACAAAATGGGAACATCAAAGATGGATGGAGAGGGGAGCTTGGCATGGTTTGCTTTCCTGGTCTATCTCTGCATCCGCTACTGTTATGGCCAAAAGTGAAATAGTCACCAAAAATAGACAAATCTCTTTTATTTTGTGATTTCTATCTGCTTCCAGTGAGACCACCAGCTCTTTTTATACTAAGATTCATGGCAGGCTCAGGCCCAAAAAGCATCACAAGAAAGAATGTTGTAAGCATGAGAGAAAAACAGTGACTGTCTTCCTCGAGTCGAGCCAGAAGAGAGAGGGCTCAGCCCACACACACAAGTGTGGTGTGAGGTCCCCCCACACCCATGGAGAGGTGGTGGATGACCTGGTGGAGCAAAGCAGAGCTCATTTGGAGCAGATGGACTTGGCCACCCCAGCCAGGACCCATCCGATCCCACCCAGTCCAGCAGCCACAGCCAGAGGCAGTTCTCCTGCCAGCCCCACACCAACCCTGCCAGGTCCATGCTCGTGTCTTGGACTCCTCAGCATGAGATGCTCAGTCCAGGCATCCGAGTCCAGCCTCAGGGCTGGCTGTGGAAGCACATCTGGGTGCCCTTCAAGCCAGACTGGAATTTGTGGCCAAAGGAGGAGAACCACATGCTTGTAGTTCCATGTCTAAACACGGTGGAAGAGCCCACAGATTGCCTTTAGCGCTGGATGAGCCTGTGGAATTAAAGGGCAGAAATTTGCGAGTAGTGGGGCACGAGGACACGCAGGAAAGCTGAAGGACAGAAAGTCCATGTGCTCACCCCAGAGATCCCATCAGACCTACAAGCAAGAGAACCCATGGGAAGTGACTCACCAGCCACATGATGGGAGCAAACCCAAGAATGTTGGGTTGGGAAACATCAGCCCATCTGGGAGGATCCTCAGGGAACCCCACTTCAGCAAGACGAGATAATGATGGTGGCTGAGAAATGGGCAGAGCGATTGGGAAGAGGTTAACCTAAGAACACAGATGAAATGGTTCCAAAGAGGGCAGCACAGCCCCAGTGCAGTGTCAGATGTGATTAAATCCATCTGACAAAGACTGTGAGGAGGATTCTTTGTCTTCCTCTTTGCTCATTGCAAAATGCTGGAGAACAAGAGGGAGGACCTGAACTGCTCTTACTGCTGGAAGAGCAGTGGCATAATTGGCAGTACGACTGCAGAGAAACACCCCAGCCCAGAGCATTATAGGCACTTGTTACGAGAGTGAGAAAGTGACATTACAGTCACTTGCTGCTATGTGAGTGGGCAAGGAGGAGAGTTTAAAATACGATGCCATCATCTCTTGTAGGACCACTGATTACTCAGAGCAGGGCTTTGAATGTCTGTGGATTTGGAAGTGAAAAGGTCGTTCATAAGGTGGTGCTGCAGATCACTAACTAAAAAAAAGGCTAACTTCTAAGTGTTCATCTCCAAGTCACACAAATCAGCCTTGGGGTGACTTCAGCTCGAAGGAGAGTGCTGGGTGTCCCATCCAACAAGCATGAAATACATCTTCATTTTCTGAAAAGGAGAAAAATGATCCCTTTTCTAGAGATCCTGTTGCACTGCAACATAAGGGAATGCTGCTTTGGATCTCAGTGTAAGGAATAAAAACCTGCTAAATACCTGACTGCTCTCAAGTCAACTAGGAATGACCCTGGAAGAAGAAAGTCCCAGCTAGCCAGGTGAGCATTTGATTCTTCCTAAGGGAAGCAACCAAGGGAAGTGGATGAGAAAAATCGATGATAGGTAATGTAGGAAGTTTAAAACTAAAGGTATAAAGTGACTGGGAAGTCCTAAAGAACAATTTCTTTGTGACCAAGAGCTACAGCTCCATAGAGCAAAGAGGACACCCAATGGCCCGTGCTGTTCACAGCTCAGTGGAGAGGCAACAGAGACAACCCAACAGCAGGACACAATGAAACAGAGAGTGCTCAATATGAACTGGGCATTGGAAAATGAAGAGTAGCAACAGAACAAATGACACTGGAGCGAAGAAATGCGCCTTTGGCCTAGCAAACGATGATCAGGGAGGGGTTTAAATCTGATCATGCCACAGTGATGGCCCAGCCCTGTGCAAGCCGGTCAGGCACCAGCAGGAATGTCTGATTGCCAATAAATGCAGGCAGCAGAACATCCCATCACTTATTTTCCCTTTGCTGTGTGGAAATAGAGTGGTTTACTTCCCATGACCAAACAATGATTTTGGCATGAGCTACCCAAGATGGAATGAATTGTTTGCACCTGCTGAATGCTGGGTATCATGCTCCTTCTCTTCTCCCTAAAGATCTTCCTGGTGCAAGAGCAGTTCAACTTTCATAGATTTTGAAGTACTGGGGCATTCCGAAAGGCCAGAAGAAAAGCAGCATCAGGCCAACGTTCAAAAAGGGGCAGGTAAAATGAGCCGTGAAGCTGCAAGTCAGACAGTAACCCTGACCCTGGGAAAACTGACCTGGAATTTAACAAAGAACACTTACATTATTAACATTGCTCTATCGGGCTTTACAGTAACTCAGTGTTCCTCAGTAAATTAGAGCCTGATGGATGCAGATAGCTGTGCTGATGCAAGGCTCACACATGCCCTACATGGCATTAAAATGGGGGGTGTAAAGCATCAGTCAGACACATCCCAGTGATCCAAAATCCCTGTGACGAGCAGCACTAAGAGCGATCATGGGGGAATGTGACAACCACGAGGGTGATGAAGAGGCTCTTCAGGTGCTGGACTTGACTCTGTTGAGATCCTAGTTATCCTGAAGTGAACACAAATCTCTGATACATCTGTAGATGCCACAAAGAAGAGCTCAGGGAGCAACCAGGGCTGGGCAATCCCAGAATAAGGAACAAGAGGATATAGAAACCCTGCAGAATGCATTGGAGATGCTACAAACTGGGAGGGATGTGCTTCAGCAGCTGCTCCCTGTGGTCAGAGCTGTACGGAATGCTCCAGCCTGGGGCTACACCATGGGTCAGCAATGCTGAGGGGAGCAGCACCCAATGCCCTTCCATCATCCACCCTGGAACAAGTGGGAAGTGAACAAACCCTGAAAGACAAACACACCACAGAATCAACCCAGATGATTGATTCCCTTCAAGCTCATCCAGTCCAACAGCTCCCACCACTGACCCATGGCACTGAGGCCTCGGCTCCACAGTGTGTGAGCACTGCAGGGACGGTGACTGCAGCCCTGCCCTGGGCAGTTCCAATGCTGAGCACCCTCTGGGGCAGGAACTGTTCCTCAGCTCCATCCAACCCTGCCCTGGTGCAGCTGAGGCCGTTTCCTCTTGTCCCATCCCTTGCTCCTTGGGAGCAGAGCTCAGCCCCCTCCTGGCTCCATCCTCTTCTCAGACAGCTGTAGGGAGCCCTCAGGTCCCCTCTGAGCCTTCTCTTCTCCATCTGCACCCCCCAGGTCCCTCAGCCGCTCCCCATCACACTGTGCTCCAGGCCCTGCACAGCTCCAGTGCCCTTCTCTGGAAGCTCCCAAGCGAGGACCTGCTCTGTGGTTCCACTTCATTCAGCCAACACAGGCCCACAGCCCCAAATCCCCTCCATCTAGCAGGATGTAACGTGCGCTCCCACCCAGAGCCACACGGTCACCCCCGTCCTCCCAAACACGGGCAGCAGGGAGCTGCAGGAAGAGCCGTGACTGGCACAGGCTTGTACCTGCGCTGTTAAAGACCTCTTAAGAATGGGATAGTGACACCCAAACCACAGCAATGATGGGAAAGCTGGAGAAAATACCTTCACATGCAAGACTGGAGTTTGGGCTCTCTTTAATTAAGGTAAGGAAGACAGACTGTTGACTTGATTACCGTGTATAAATACCTTCATGGGAAGACAGACCAGGCACTAAAGTGCTCTTTAATCTAGAAGATAAAGTGTAAGGACAGCTGGAAGCTGAAGCACACAGATTTAAATGAGGTGGGAATTTTAAACAGTCAGGGTGATTAACCAGAGGAAGGAGGAAAAGGGATCCCCGCTCCCTGGAGGATTGATGGCTTTCTGGAGAACATGTTTAGCTTTGCTTAGTGAGCACACACACAGGGGGCGAAGAGCATCCTGTGAGGGACAGGAGGTCTGGTCAATGGGACAATAGCTCCATCTGGTCCCACATTCCAGGAGCCCTGAATACTGATCAGCAGATTTATGTCATGCTTTCCTGTTCACAAAACTTGTAAAGCAAGCAGTAATGACGTGGGTTTGCACAAGGAGTCCGGAGCGAGGTGTCCAAGACTCCCTCTGCTCCAAGACTGTTTTCACATCTCATAGCATCCACTCTGGTTTTGCCCTTGGTTCTGAACTGGATCCAAACAACTGTTTGGGCCATGTTTTCCCTTCTCCCCCTCTACCTTTAACACAGTTTCTCAGTACACTCCTACAAGCCTTTTCCCTCCTGTGAAGGGATGTCTGGGTTCAAATGTACCAGGTCCAAAACTCGCAGCATCTTTTCAAGCAGCACACTGAACTCTCCAATGGAATGTACTCTAAAAGCTGCATCAGCTCAGAGGAGTGGAGAACGTCCTTTAGAAGGACAGATCCCTCAAAATGCTTGTAAGATCTTGGTCAAAACTCGAAGCCACACGGAGCTGAGCTGCTTGGGGATGCTCCGGGGCAGACAGGGACCACACTTACACAGTATCAGCTATTTTCCATATAAGCAGTTGTTCATCAGGGCACCAGCAGCTTCAGCCAGAGCAGCTACAGCAGCAAATGAACAGTGTGAGTGTTCCTGGGCACTGTTCAAATGGTTCTTGCCAGAGTTTGGCTGCTCCAGCTTTCACCTTCCAGCCCAGCAGCTGGCAAGGGCTATTCCCAAAGGGAGTTGGTTTGCAGCCGCATTATCCGAGGGGACAACAGCACCACACATCGCTGCCTGACCTCAGGGCTGAGGCACGGTCTGGACACACCAAATATCCGAGTACAGAGGTGGGCAGTGCTCCAGAAACAGCCTGAGAAACCATCCCACTGAACCGGAAACACAGAGGGTTCATTATCGGCTTGGAGCCTGCTCCTGGGCTGAAGCGTGCCCGTGGCTCACACACAGATGTTCAGCTCCACAGTAAATACTGATCAGGTGCATTGCTTTCAAACAGGAGCAACAGAAGCAGAAACCCCTCGCTCAGAACAAGACTCCACAGCAGGGGAGATGGGCAGAGCTCCCTCCTCCCGCCCCATTCTCACTCTTACAGCCGGGAGCCCTCAGGAGTCCCAGAAGCCGGTGCTCCAGTGACCAGCTTCACGGGGGAACTTTGCTCAAACAGAGAGAAAAATGAGGAAACCAGAGGCCACCACTTTATTTTCTTGACCCCCAAAACACTTCTTGAACTTTCTGATGGTTTCATGAAGAGATCCTCTGGCAGCAAATTGCATCCACCCTGTCCCAGAGACACCCTCATCCCCCCGAAATTCCAGCAAAGGCTGCGCAGCCCCACAGCTGTCACCTTGTGCTGTATTCCTAAGCTCTGAGTCCTCCCCACACACACACCACCTCCTCGCAGGAGCCCTCTGTAACTTCATCCTCCCAAGACCCAGCATCATGGGAAGACACACTGCTGAGAAATTCCACTCTGATCCCTATGTTCCAAACCTTACACTGCAGACCATAACACATCATTTGTTCACCGCCTCAAGAACAACCACCCCGCCAAGTCCCCACTGTGTCCCCCTGGATCCTGTCTCCCCTTACCCTCCTCTGGCACCCTTCCCTCTCTGTAGAAGCCAGTCTCACCTCCAGTATCCGGATCATGAAAGTTGGGGTCCAGTCCCTTCTCCAGCAGCCGGCAGACCTTCTCCACATTCAGCATCTGCACATACTCCATGAACTTCTTCAGGTTTGCCTGCAGCCAGGAGAGCCCCGGGAAACACACAACACGGTGTTAACACCCTGACACGAAGAAAGAAGCCACCAGAGGAATATCCCCGTTCAGGAGACCCAAGGCCCAGAGAAGCTGTGGCTGCCCCATCCCTGGCAGTGCTCAAGGCCAGGTTGGACACGGGCTTGGAGCAACTGCTCCAGTGAAAGGTGTCCGTGCCTGTGGGCTGGGGCTGGAGGAGCTTTGAAGTCCCTTCCAACACAAAGCAGTCTGGGATTCCATGAAAAATAATAGGGCAGCACCCACCAGGAGCCAGGGCAGTGAATATATGAGGGACACGGTCCCCCATTGCTCTCCTCAAGACTGGGATTGCAGGATCACCCCATGGAAGCCATCAAGAACTGCCACCCCACTCTGTCCCAGCGCAAAGCCCCTGCTAAGGCACTTTCAGTTCATACACACCAGGCACATGCGTTGCACATGCTTGTGACACAGGCACACCAACACACATGTAAGTGGACATGTTTGTCCACAGTGCAGCACAGCACTGGCTGTGGGTGGTGCTGAGCTGCATCCCAGCTGTACCTGCATCCTGCTGCAGCATTGGGTCCAGTGGCTGTGTCACAAACTAATCTCAAGGGCCTGCCACCCACTGCCTGCAGAACCTAAACCACATCAGGGGAAACCAAACCACTCCAACACTGACCACCGCTGCAGAGTGCAATGGGCACGGCTGCTGCACCGCCTGCATGGAACTGGGCTTTGTGCTTGGTGCCACTGCTGTCTTCAGCCCAAGACTAAATCTGTGTGTTCTGAGGGGACCCAGTGCCCAAAAGACCCTCCTGTGAGCCCGCCTGGCTGTTGCACGTTGTGGCTTTCCCCTTCTCCTCTCCTTGGTAGCTGCCCCTGATGAACACATCACTTCATTGCATTCCTGGACTCCAGAAGCTGCAGCTCTGCCAGGCAGACCCTTGGACAGCCACCGTGTGCGGACACCCAGCTCACACCTCCCCGGGCAGGTTTTCCAGCCTTTGACTGCGAGCAGCCTGGGGTTGGGTTCACCTTGCTCGGAGCTGGCAGCAGCTCTGGGACGGGGTCTGGCACAGCAGAGGCACTGCGCGTTGGCTGGGGGAAGTCTGTGGGAAAGGCCTGGAGCTGCAGCCAAGGCTCGGGAGCTGCCTCGGCTCCGGGAGCTCCTGCGCAGCCGCTGCGTGCACAAAGTGACTTTTTACCCAGAGGAAAAAAACAAGTTTCAATATTTTCCCCTCATTTGATATAGAAAAATTCTGTCTGTTATGGAGAAAAAAGAATCTCAAAGTGCTGCACTTCCAATCTCGCTTTGAAGATTGGAAAATAAAAGAAAGATAAACCTGAAAATACCAAACGGGATGCAGAAACGGCCTGGTTCTTCTCAGAGGCCTCCTGTCCCAAATGCCATCACATTACTTTGCATATTTGATCTTGTCAGGACTTCATTTTCCAGGAGGAAAGCTTCACACTTCCAGAAGCAGCCCTGCAGAGGAGCCTGCATATCCCAAAGCTTGGGCCCCACGAGCTCAGCTCACATGCTGAGGAGACTGTGGTAACGAGTCAGTCAGAAACCACCACCAAGATGGAGCTTTCCAAGGATGAGAGAAATTCATGTTGGGCTCTGAACCCTACTTCAGCCAATCCATGCTCAGGGCGGTCAGTCTGCGGAACCAAACATCTTTTATCAGGTCAGCACCATGGAGCCATGGTATAAAGCAGCAGGTCATGTATCCGGCATTGCAGAGCCGTGCCATGGAGCAGTCCAGTCACATATCTAACATTACAGAGGCATGCTATAGAGCAGCCAGGTCATGTATCTAATATCACAGAGGCCTTTGAGCAGTACCTGCCCCACTGCCCCATCCCAGCAGAGCCAGGAGCTGAGGCAGAGCCCTGCACTGAGGGAACCGCACTGCAGCCACGCAGTCCCTGACCCCTCGCCCTGGCTACCTGCAGGATGTGGGTGCCACGGGGACACCAAAGGTAACACACAAAGCACCAAACACACAATTCAGGTACAAGGTTCACTCCCCCTGGAAACATGGAATGGTTCAGATTGAAGGGACCTTAAAGCTCCTCCAGCTCCAACCCCTGCCACGGGCAGGGACACCTTTCATGGAGCAGTGCTCCAAGCCCCTGTGTCCAACCTGGCCTTGGACACTGCAGGGATGGAGCAGCCACAGCTTCTCTGGGCACCCTGTGCCAGCGCCTCAGCACCCTCACAGGGAATTGCTTCTGCCTTATCTCCAGCCTGAACTTCCCCTGTTTCAGTTTCAACCCATCACCCCATGTCCTATTGCTCCAGTCCCTGACGAAGAGTCCCTCTCCATCATCCTTGTAGCCCTCCTCAGACATTGGAAGCTGCTATGAGGTCTCCACACAGCCTTCTCTTCTCCAGGCTGAGCAGCCCCTAGGCTCTCCATCTGTCTCCAGATGGGAGGTGTTCCAGCCCCTCATCATCCTCGTGGCCTCCTCTGGATTTGCTCCAGCAGCTCCATATCCTTCTCACACTGAGGCCATTGCACACAGTGCTGCACATGGGGTCACACCAGAGTGCGGTAGAGGGGCAGGATCACCTCCATGACCTGCTGGAGGAGGTGATCCTTACTGCCCAGGGACAGCAGTGCAGCAAGGCAAGAGCCAAGAAGAGCAGGGATTTACCAAGAGAGATGATCCCTGGTGCAAATCAGGGCTCTGCACCCCATCCCAACAGTGCTGCCATCCCTGGATGTTTCCTCGCATCCCTCGTGATGCACCGGCCCCATCTGGGCTGCCGAGACAGACGCAGCACCACCATGGGACAAGGAGCACAAGAACCACCTCGCGGAGGGTGAAATGGGTCAGGTCACCCACACGGGAGGTCCTGGGAACATCCACACACAGTGCAAGTGGTTACCACAGCACCAAACCTCATCATCAGCGCAGCAGAGGGTGATGGTCTCAACTGCAGGCACAAGCACTGCCCTTCCGGGGGGTAAAACATTGCCCCAACCCTCTCTGCTCAGGGTCACTTCTCCCTCAGAGCTCTTTTGCCTCACAAGTGACTGGAAGCAAAATCCACCTCCTGCTTTGAGTCCCTTCAGCTCGTGCAGGAAAACCGAAGCCCTGCAGGAAATCACAGCTGCTGCCAGCAATAGCACAGCCGGGATTGACAACTCCAGCACCCACCCCCAGGACGCCAGCCCAAAATGTCTCTTCCCATTGCTTCACTGCGCACATTTAACCCTGCTCCTTCGCTCCCTCCTGTCCACAGCCCTCAGCTCCCCCCTGCTGCCCTTCAGCAGATGATGCAAACCCATCCCAAGAGGTGATGCTCTGAGTGTGGCCCCACTAAACCCCTGTGGCCAAGAACAGCAGTGCCAGAGGAGCCTGAGATGAGCTCTTAAGCAGAGGAGCTGTGGCTGCCCCATCCCTGGCAGTGCCCAAGGCCAGGTTGGACATAGGGGCTTGGAGCATCCTGCTCTACGGAAGGTGTCCCTGCCCATGGCGGGGGTTGGAGCTTTGAGGTCCCTTCCAATCCAGACTGATTCCATGGTTCCTGGGATCTCCACGGACTAAGGCACAGCCCAACACCATACCTTGGCATATGCAATAGTGGCTCAAAGCAGTTCTGCTTTTATGCTCCCACCAGACACATCCCAGGCACTAACCTGAAGTTCTGCTCTTGAGGGTCTGCCAGTGCCTCTCATTCACATCACCAGGAACACATCCTACCCAGCAGCACGCAGCAGCGCTCTGCTCACATGTATTCCTGGGCTTCCCAGTGCTCGGGAACTGAAGACATTTCTTGGCATCAGGAAGCTGATGCACTGTGTCAGCTTTTAATGGTACCTTTCAGAAAGGAAGCTGAAGAGCACGTGCATGAGCAAAGGAGGATGCAGGGAGGCATCCTCCGTCTGAGAGCTGCATTCTGTGTAGATGTTTGTTTGTCACCAGTGTCCTGTGCACCAGGCAGGCAAGAATGTGCCTGCACATGGAATTTCCCTTCGGGGCAAATCAATGCCTACCCTGCATTTCCAGCTGAAGAACAGAGAAGGTTCATTCAGCTTCCCAAGGTCTCAGACCAAATCCACAGCAGCGCTCCAGAAATCATTAATAAAGGCCAGAGATTTAACCAGTTAATGTTCACACAGAACAACGTCCCTTGCCATCGCTTGGAGCTGCCCATTGGCTTTGCAGAGCGCTCCGGACATGCGGCTCTGGCCCACATTCAGGGGTTGCTGCCGTCCACAGACCTGACACTATGGGGAGAAGGCAGACACCAGCCCGGGGGCTCCTCACCCTCCCTGAACCCCGTCCCTCCTACCGGCCGTGTGACCAGAGCCACCCAGGCCACCGGGCAGCAGCAAACAGACCCTCATTGATCCCACAGGAAAGTCAAACCCTCCATTTGGACTGGGGGGAACTGGAGGAGCTTTAAGGTCCCCTCCAGTCCAAGCCACACTCTGATCCCATGGTTCTGTGTGTTTCTTGCTGTAGAGGGGGACCCAGGACACAGATGACACCTATGGCAGTGCAAACCAGCAAGCAGCAAGAGACCACCGTGTTCTCACCCTCAAGCCGTGGGTCCTTGCCCCAGCCTTGACCACCTCCAGGCACTGTTAACACAAGGCCCTCCTCCGGCCTGGGAAGCACAGCCCCCCCATTCCCCCATCACACCAGCACACACCGTGCCAGCACGGACCGCTGCTCCCACATCCAGCTCAGGCAGCCCATCTCTTCCCAAGGGCCTTCCCAGCCTGTGCCATCCTTTCTGCCGCCTCCTCCTGTGCCACCACGGTCATGGTGCTCGCTGCCCTCACCCAGGTCAGAGCTATGACTTGGCCCACATCCCATTGCCCCCGCAGCAGGGCTGGCGTCCCCTGCACACACACCAGCCCCAACAGGAAAGCTGGTGACAGTCACACTGTGGGTGTTGTCCTCCGTGGTGACACTTCCTTGTTGCTCTGTCACCCAGGGCCTGCCTATAGCCCCTGCCCACACCAGGGTGCTGCCCTCCTGTACGGGTAGCTGGCATCACAAGGGATCACTGTCCATGACCATCGCACTGCCCATCACCTACAGCACCATTCCAAGGTGGGAACATCGCAAGCCTCTTGGTAACAATGTCCTTTGTGCACATTTGGTAAATGCCAAGGGTTTGTGTCTCAGCACAGTGGGAGTGCCCTTTCCCAACACACAGGTTTTGCACTCCCATTTCTGAATGGTCTCCTGAATTCAGTGGGTAAGAGCTGTCACAGCCTGTGGGTCCCAGGAGGCACCAGGGGCTGAGCCCGACTGACTGGGTTTACAACTCGCTTGTTACTGCCAGCAGCACAAGAATCAGCTTCCTCACTTCTCAGAACACGTTCCCTGGCACTCAGCAAATGGGGGGGGGTTATTTGTCTGGCTTTTCTCTTTTAATGGCAGTAAAGAATCAGGCTTCAAGGTCATGAAAAGATTCCAGCAGTGCCGCCTACCACAGTCAGCTCTAAACTCTGAGCAGTTCCATACATCACTCTCATTCGGATGAGGCCATCACTCCTAGGCCTAAGGATTTCACACATGCCACAGCCCGAGGAGCGGTCTCACCATCCTCTGGGGCTAATCCTTCACAGCCCTTTAAATTACTGCATCGCACAGAAAACAGCATCTCCCTGCCCAAGCTATCGGCATCACTACAAGTAACGGGGAAGCCTCAGGTGCGGAGCGAACGCATGGGCTGCAGCACCACAGGGCATCACCTTGTGCATCTGCTCCCAGAGGAAAACACCAGCCCCGACCACACAGACACCAGCAGGAACTCCTGCTCAGCTGAGCCAGTGTGAGCGGGTACAGGGCTGGTCACACCTGCAGTGCCGGCCAAGCCAGAGACACCTTCCCACCATGTTCAACACGGGAATGAGCCCCTGCTCCTAACTCGCCACCAGCCCTGCAGTCCCACAGCATCCCTCCATGGGGTCAGTGACACTGCGGGAGGGTGGATTGAGGTGAGCTCAGGCAGAAGCTCTTCCCTGGGAGGGTGCTGAGCGCTGGCACAGGGTGCCCAGAGAAGCTGTGGCTGCCCCATCCCTGCAGTGCTCGAGGCCAGGTTGGACACAGGGCTTGGAGCACTGCTCTATGGAAGGTGTCCCTGCCCGTGGCAGAGGCTGGAGCTGGAGGAGCTTTCAGGTCCCTTCAACCCAAACCTTTCCATGACCCTGTGATGATTCCCTGTCCTCCCATAGCCCCTCTCCCAGTGGAGCCAGTGGAGGCAGAGGGCAAAAGCAGTGCCATGCTCTTCACACAGGGTCTCTTGCCCATTTCCTCTCTGCCATCCCAGAGAGGAGCCCTTGTCCCTCCATCCTCTGACCGCTCCCTCCCTCAAGCCATGTGCCAGGATCCTGCACACACCCCCTCTGCTTCCACCCTCTCCCAGTACAGCAGCGTAAGTCTGTGCTGGGCAGGTACATCACAGCGACGCTCAGCACCGGCATCACTCCAACACAAGTCTCCTGCTCGTACCCCCATGTGCAGGAGCAGCCCCAGAGGGACAAGGGCTCCTCTGCTCAAAGCACCACGGAGCCCGCAGGCTCCGAGGACAGCCCAGCTAAAGAGCCACACATCAGCACCCTCCTGAAGGAGGAAAAGGCAGAGGCAGGAGCTCACCCTTTATTTTAGTGGTTTAAAATAAAGAAACAACATGAAGGGAATTTGGGGTTTAAGTGGAAATTACAGCATTGGGTTGGGTATTTAATAAAGTGCATTCCCGGCTCCTGCACACTTGTGGGGAACCCCTTGGCTCTGCTGCCCGGGCCCCCCCGAGGCTGGCGCCTCCAGCCCTCCCTCCTGGGGCTGCGGCTGGTGGGGCTCAGGAGGACCATGATTCACGCTTCCTGGCGCCAGGAAGATGCTGAGAGCTTTCCAGATTTGCTGCCTGGATATTCTTATGCCACCAGACGGAAGCCTCGTGACTCCCATCTTTGTGACTCAAACCTGAACCCATTTTGTTTCTTGTTTCTGCAGCTCTGCAAACCGGAGACAGAATCTGCTGCTTCCCACGGAGATTTTCACCTTTCACACAATCCAGACTGGTTTGTGTTGGAAGAGAGTTTAAAGCTCCCCCAGCTCCAGCACCTTCCATAGAGCAGGGTGCTCCAAGCCCTGTGTCCAACCTGGCCTTGCACACTGCCAGGGATGGGGCAGCCACAGCTTCTCTGGGCACCCTGTGCCAGCGCTCAGCACCCTCACAGGGAACACCTTCTGCCCAAGAGCTCATCTCATCTCCCCTCTGGCAGTTAAAGCCATTCCCCTCTCCTGTCCCTCCATCCCTTGGCCAAAGCCCCTCTCCAGGTTCCCTGCAGCCCCTTCAGGCACTGAAGCAGCTCCATGGCTTCCTCTGGACTTGCTCCAAGAGCTCTGCATCCCTCTGTGCTGGTGTCCCCAGAGCCAGATGCAGGACTCCAGGTACTCCATATTCCTTGCATGTTATGCAGTAGCAGGTCTGGGCTTCAGGGAAGGTCCTAGCTTAGGTCAGATGTGAGCATTTCTGCTCTCCTGAATGGTTTTGTTCCTATTGGCACCAATATGAAAACCCTTTTTCTTATGGTTTTCAAGAATCATTTCTATTTTTGGTCAGTGACAGTGCTCTGTCACACACATATAAAGTTACCCATTTAGGAAGTCCATTTTAGCTCTTAATTTCCCACGATGCTGCCTCCCATTGTATGTCCACTTACAAAGGACTGGACATATTCATCTTGAGAGATACTTCCATTTACACAAGGAGGATATTTATCAGGTGAAGTGGTATGGATTTGAGGGAGGTGTGTAAGGCAGGGGCTCTGAGGCTTCAAAACAGCTCAGAAAAAATGGGTCTGTGCATATTTTAGATATAAGTTTGTCAGATTAAACACATTAAAATTCTATGAGAGAAGGAGCACTAAAATATCACTGCGAAATGAATTCAGCAGATTGTGCCATGGACAAGGCTCACAGGAGGAGAGGGGAGAAACCAAAAACAAGTCTGAAGCTTCCATGTGGCCGCTTAATTCCTTCACCTTCAACTTTGGAACTAAAATTCTGGCTTGCCATGAAAAGTGAGGAGACTGAGCAATGTATGGGATTATTCAGAGAGATGTTGTAGCTTGTAAATGTAAGGGGGTTTATCAGTAGTCTGGGAGGGACTCGGCATTAATGAGAGGAGACTAACTTAATGTGGCTCTGAAGGTAAAGCTGCTCAGCAAATTCAACACAAAAGATACGTTCAGTTTCTTTCTGTCTAATTTTCGACTTTCTACAAATAATAAACTGAAGCTTTCATGAAAACGTTCTGTTCCTGTTATCATCCCCTGCTTTAAGTTTCAGCTAACTCTTGAGCAGATGTGTCCTAGGTAACAGCGGCTTCCCCGAAGCTTCTGAGCACTCGTGAAGCAAGCATTACAAGCATCATAGGGCAAGGGGTAACGGGTTCAAACTGAAACAGGGGAAGTTTAGACTGGGTATGAGGAAGAAATTCTTTACTGTGAGGGTGGTGAGGCACTGGAATGGGTTGCCCAGGGATGTTGGGAATGCTCCATCCCTGGCAGTATTCAAGGCTAGGATGGACAGAGCCTTGGGTGATATGGTTTAGTGTGAGGTGTCCCTGCCCATGGCAGGGGGGTTGGAATTGGATGAGATAAGGTCCTTTCCAACCCTGACTGTTCTATGATTCTACAACCATTAGAGCAGAGTGATTCTGGCGATGCATGTGTGCAGGATCACTTCCTTAGACTGGTTTCCTTTGCTTCCCCTAATTCTGCTTTGACTTCCCTACTGCTGTGAACAACTCACTTGGTTTTGCTACCAAATGCAGTGCAGCTCATGAGTCCTTGGAGGGGAGATTAGTCCTCTGTGTGTGCAGATCTGGTGTTGAGATGGGCTGAGAAAGACAGTGAGGATGGAGCAGTTGTATTGCTGCTGGCTCACATGGGGAAGAGCATCACCTCTCCATGGCTGGTGGTACATGAGGGCTCTGAGGCAATCTGGGAAGCCGGAAGAACCTTTTGCTCTTAGGGAAAAAAATGGAGCAGTTGGAGAAAGAAAAGAGCACTTGAAGCTTTGCTTATTTTATTCAATTCACTTTCTACGTAAGGTATTGGAAAAACAAAGCGACTTTTGATCCCAAGAATCCCAAAGTACAGCACAGGGCAGATGGGTTCAAACTCTGTTAAGTTAATGAGCAGTGTGCCTGCTGTCCTGGGGGTGGCTTTGGCACTGTCATAATATTAATATTCCCAGTTTCCATCCAGCTATCCCACCGCATCATTAAATCTCACAGGAAATGCAAATACATGTTGCTTGTCATTTATCAATGAAAATATTGTTTAACATTTGCAGTGTATACACAACCCATTATAAAACTCAGTGGTGCATGCTCAGAAGCAAAGTGTATTACTGTAGATATCAGTGGATAACTATTTATAATTAATCCTGTAGGAATAGCACTTCTAACAGTAAGAAACATCTAAACTAAATGGAGGGTGAAAACGCCTTAAGTTATTTCCATGCCTGTTTAGGCTACTGGGTTGGTCATTTCAGGGTCAGCCTTCATTCAGACAGCAAGAGAAGTGAGCTGGAATTCATTGCCCAGCAAACAGTAAATACACAGAGAGGGGCTCAGTCTTATGCCACGATGGTATTCTGAGTAGAACATGGTTTGTTCAGGCTTGTATGGCTTCATACCTGAAGCAGCTTTTGTTGCAGTATACCTTGTGATGGAAAGAGCCTGGGTGAGGACTGGTTTAAAGCAGCCCTGCAGAGATGCCTGTCAGAGGGGTTTCAATCAGTTCTTTTGAAGAAAGAATGCTTAATTCTCCTTAATATTCACATCCTCACTTGGGGAGAACCCTCATTTCCGTCTATTAGCGTGGCTTCCACCTGTAGGACATGAAAAATGAGCTGAATTGAGTTCCTAAGTGATTTTCCTGAGAAATGACTGCATAATCGATTTTTAGCTGGAGAGTATCTTACATTAATGACATTACTGGTCATTCTGCCTCTCATACTTACACTGTCACCTTTGCTTCGGTTCTCTTCCGATGGTCTCTAAGCCCATTTTCTCCCCTTCTCAGTGCACATACGTAAAGACATAGGCTTTTACCTCTGCTTCCTGGCGACTGGGAATTTCCCAGACTCAGATAAGTGACCTTTCTTAAAAGTACAGCGTGTTTCTTAGGCATAAAATGCATCAAATGGAAATGATTAAGCCCCAAATACAGTCATATATTACTGCATGTAAGACTAGGGGGCTCTGAGGGGCTGCTGCAGTCGAGCTGGCTCTAAGATGGTTTGAGCCCTGGCAGCCAGCCCCAATGTGCTCAGGGGTAGATCACATCGTGTGTATATATAACATTTATTATATGTAGGGTTGGGTGTTTGGTTTTGGGTTTTGAAAATGGCTCTTGCTTCTATGTTAATCTGCTCCCTGGCCATTTGGTGTTGATTCTTCAGACTTCACATTTCATCTCTACAGATGCATTGTAAGACATTAGAATAGGAGCAAACTTACACAGATGGCAAAATAACTTGTGCTTCCAGCACTGTAAAGACCTGTCTTGTTGCTGACCCAGAGGGGCAGCTTCTGAAAGGCTGTTTTTCCATGTAGCATTTCAGCATCTTGCAGATGTGGTTGCTGCACTGATTGTGTATGGCCTCTGCCACCCTGTTCTTCACTGGCAGAGAGCACTTGTGAGCCAAGCTGAAGTTCACACAGTCCTAGGGCACTGCTAGAACCCCCTCAGTCTCTCAGTGCTTCAAGGTGGACAGTCTGAATTGCTATTCAAAATCTGCTGCCACTTCTGTGTGCATTGGAGTGTGAGAAACCCTTAAACTCAAGCTGTATAATTCTTCCACCTTCTTCAAGTGCTGCGCGTGTCAACTGTAAACTGCTGTGCTGCTGCTGGATCTGTCTTATCTTTCATCCTTTGCTAGTGAGAATGATTCAGGTGTCCAAATATACTGGCTTAAAGTGTTTGAAACCTCTGCAAGGAATGACACCCAGTCCAACACATGGTCTATGGGTGACCTACCACTGGCAGCCTGTGGCAGACCAGACCTCCTTGGTAGTCCAAAACATGGTGGGGGTCTATCCTAAGGTTCAGGTGTTGGGGACCTGAATCCTAAGTGGTGTGTTGATTATATGGAAGTTTATCCTGAATATATCCCCAAAACTGGAATCTGTGCTAAACATTCAGTATTATATTAATGTAGACTTCTGTGAGTTTACCGACAAAGTTACTGTTGCATGTATTTAGGATTTAAAACATCAAAATCCCAATAATTATGAATATGCTACTGTAATAACTCAGATTTCAGGCTGAATACTCCAAATCACAGTGAAAATATGGGCAGAAAAGTAGTTTTGCACATATTTATTGGGATGGCATTGGAGAAAGATGATATTCTACATTCAGTAGACATTTGTCCTTGATGGAAGCTTACAGTTTGAAACAGGATGTGAAGAAATTATTTAAACAAAGAGAACACAATCTGGGGAGAGGAGGGATCCAGTGAAAGCATTTGTATAAATCTTGTTTTAGACACCTATTTGGTTAGATGTTAACAGTTGGACCAGCCATGTTAATAATATTTCAGCAAGTTTATTTCTTCAAACCTTAATCTGAGAGGGCACTACTGCAATGCATTTTATAACTTAGTCTGGGATTCAGAAAATCTATTAGCTCAATGAGCATACATTTAAATCAGGTGTGCTATGTAAGAAATAGAGCATTGCAACAGTTTTAATTGTGCATTCCTTTATAATAAGATTTTGTTGGATTATTCCTGCATAAATTGATGTCCAAGACAATTCTATGTTGCAGTAACCTGTTGCACTAACTCAGATTTTCCTTATAAAATCCTTTGCACATCATAACAGCCTTCCAGCGTCTAAAGAGGCCAAGAAAAAATCTGGAGATGAGCTCTTGACAAGGGTCTCTAGCTGAGGTGCTGGCAGAGGATGCTCGGAGAAGCTGTGGCTGCCCCATCCCTGCAGTGTTCAAGGCCAGGTTGGACACAGGGGCTCGGAGCAACTGCTCTATGGAAGGTGTCCCTGTCCATGGCAGGGGTTGGAACTGGAGGAGCTTTAAGGACCCTCCCAACCCAAACCAGTCTGTGATTTGTCATACACTTTGCATGATCAATGTTTCTCTCCTTTGCACAGACTCTGTTGTACAGAGGATTAAGTGAATATCTCTGTCAGTGGAAGCTGTAATAACAATCATCATTTTTGATGGCACCAAGTCCCTGCTCCCCATCATCACTGAATTTAAATCTTGCTCTGATGCTGCAAGAGGGCAACTGTAACCAATAATAATAACTACTACATTTCCCACACACACACTTCTGTCTGCATGCAAGTTGAGCAAACAAGACCTTGAAAACCCAATATATTCACTTCTACATGTTTGAAATACTTGGAGGTTTGAAGGAAAAAAAAGACTTGGATTATTCAAAGCATGAAACTGCAAGAAAAGAAACTATCCTGGAAACCTCTAAAGCCTTACCAGCTTTAGAGCTGGTGTGCACCAGCCATTCCAACTCTCTCCTAAAGAACTGTGCCAAAACCCTAACATTGCTCCGAATCACAAACAGCATCCTGAGAAAAGTTCCCCCTTTTTCCTTTTGAACTGAGAATGCTAAAATCTGAATGCACAAACATAGCCTGTATGTGCTCAGTAATTGTGCAACATCTTCCTTTTAAGCAGATTGTTCTACTTCAGAGGCTCCAATAACTAAAGTCAGGAATTCAAACTGGGAGAGGAGAGGAAATAGATCCTTAGAAGCATAGAATAGTTTGGGTTGGAAGGGACTTAAAGTTTATCCAGTTTCAACCTAGACCAGGCTGCTCAACCTAAAATACTGGTGCAAAGCTTTTATTTTAGTAAAAACCATTATAAAATTGAAAATATTTCTAATTCTTTGAACTGCATTGAAGTAAAAGTATTTCCTAATAATAGAAAGTTTTACATGAGCTACACCTGATGGAATTCTGGAAAACAACAAGCAGAAGTCAAGAGCAATCAACCAACTGATCCCCCTCAACCACCTAACCCACACATAAAACACATTCCACAGGTCAGAAACAGCAACAAGAACAATATGACTGAGCTGATATGTTTGATTCCATTACAGGTTTGGTGCCCGGAAAGATGGCACACAGGGACTTTGTTTGACCTTTCCTTTAACGTTCAAGTAGTTTTGAAGTGCCATTAAGAGGTGATCAGTGGCAATTGTCTTAAGAATGCCACCCACCCTTCTAATAAGGAAGCTCAGGGAGACCTGACCTACAGGTCTGATTTGATTGTTAAAAAGGTGGTGCCAGATAAGCAAAGGATGTGAGTTGCCTGCTTTACACACAGCCAAAACCAAACCCAGAAACCCCAGTCCCCCCCAAAGAAAGAAGAGCCGTTGATTCTGTCATAATTCAGATTTCATAATTTCAAACGTAATACTAGAAAACAGAATCTCTTATTTTGGAAGCAGCCTCCACGGTTACAAGCGCTGTAAACTGATATTGAGGATGGACCAAATATGTAGTTAATGTTATACCATCATCACAAGATTAACATTTTCCTGATGTTGTTAATGTAACTCTTAGTTATTTTTTCCTGTTTCTGTCATTCAGATGAAATTATGTTCTCACTTCCCTCCCTTTCATAGCTAACTCTGCAGGCTGAAAACCATTTATTATGCCAACAGAGTAGAGCTGATGGATCTGTGTGCGGGACAGACTCTGCAGCATTCGTGTCAATTATATTATATTAAGGCTTTCCATTAATTTTGTCTTCCAACTTCATGAAACACTAGAAAGCAGATTCATCTTCCCCCTGATGTAACTGTATTGATTTCAGTGGTGCTATTACCAAGGGAAACAGCAATAAATGACAGGAGCTTCTGGCCCAGAGTTTTGCCAGCCTGAACTTTGTTCCAGAAGAGTTACTGGATGTGACTGTTATTGTTGGTTTATTTATAGTCTTTTCCCTCCTGTGATCATGGTATTCCATGGCTTTCATACCTGCCACATTAGGCACATCATTCTGTAATCTTGTTTGATGTTAGTTTTCAGTAATTCAGCATTTGATTCTAGAATGACAAGCTCATTTTGTCAGAAAACCTTTGTTACATTACACAAGCCACTTATATTCCAAGGTTTTCTCTGATCAGATACTCTCAGATGTGACATGACTCCTTCTTTCAGGTAATCCAGTTACATTTAACCTACTTTCTTACCCAAGTTATTTGGATCCCAAGAAGATGAGCTGTAGTGGCATCTCGTTGTTCAGTTTCATCTATGATTTACGGTATATTTACTATAAATAGCAGAATTCTCTCTTATCAATAGCTAGTTTATGTGTCTTGGAATAACTCCATAATTATGAATGAGGAGATCCAATAATATCTATTTTTTCAGTCTGCTGGTGTGTTACTTGGGTTGAAGTATGATTTCTGCTTAGGTTTCCCTGGTATAGAATCAATGTCTCCAGCTGCAATTACTAATCTGCAGATACATTTGCTAGTACTCTAAACAGCATGTAAGGTTGACTTGTAGTATCCATTTAGTCAAGAAATACAATAAGAGATATTGTTCTATTGGTACATGCGATTGGCAAGTGTGCAGGCAGATTGAGTAGTGTTTAGAATAAGAAGGAATAATGATTATTTTTATGGGCTTCTAGCTCTAGGCACTCTATAAACGCAGAAACTAGGCAGCTCCTCTAAAGATTGTAGGCTGCTGCCCTCTTGTTTTGACTTTGTGGTCATTCTAAGTAGGTAGGATGCGTCCAGGATTACTGTGTGCCCTCCATCTGCAGATGTTTTGTGTGTGGGATCAGTCATAACCTAAATATTTAGTGAAGAAATACCAAATCCTCTTTTTGGGATATTTTTTGGACCTGTTTGTTTGCTCCCCTACTGCCATGCAGTGAAATAAGTGACTTCTGTAGTGCTGAGAAATCTCCTTGTATTAAAGTGTATAGCAAATGCAGTGCTGGAAAATACACACGTACAGAATTGCAAGTGAAACTACACTCACAGGTTTGCCCCCTCTACAAATAGATTTAAAACACAAGTGGTTCCTTGAATACTGAGAACTGTCACAGGTATGCTGAGGAATCTGAGATGTGTCAGTAACTGGGAGGTGTGGGTAGGTTCCTGTTTTCTCTTTGTGCAGACCCCTCTACATTGAGCTGTTAAGGCACAAACCAAACTGGCAAACATGGTCAAGTAGGTTTCAGGGAATGCTGGCATGGGAAGATGGAGCCAGTATTGAGCATTTAATTCCAAAATGTAGCTTTTGGAGTGCAAAGAGAAAAATATAAAACTAAGAAAGTCACCTAAAACCATCTAATAAAAGTGAAGATGGAAAAAATTGCTTGAAAGTAGAGCCAAAGCACCAGGTAATACAAATTCCAACCTGAGATGAGATTACAGTGTCAAGACAATGGAATCACGCATTGAAAACGGTGTTTAAACTGCATTCGAGAAACACTGTTACTACCCTGTAATGATATTTAACAGGAAAGTTTCTATTCTCTGCTAGCATCTGTCCGAAGAGAGATGAATGTATGTATCAAAAACCAAAGACTGTATCAAAAGATTTGCTTGAAGAAAAGATTACAATGGCACATATATTTAAAAAAAAATAGATCACTGGTTCCTATAGTTTGAAAAATTGAATATTTAATGTGTGATAAATGCTAATACAGCTTTTCATTTCTGCTAGCCCAGCTATATACTAACTGAAGAATCCATCTAAATAGTTGAGGTGGATGGCCTGTGGATATTGCACACAAATAAGCTGTCTTAAAATACCTCTTTGCTGCCATCAGTGACACCTACTTAGAATAAACTCACCTCCAGGCTCTGAGCACTGCAACTGAAATGGATTTTGTTGTCTTAATTTACTTTTAAGGGGGAAAAACCCAACAAATTTCAGTCTTCAGATCATTGTTATTACATGAGAAATGTTTGCTGCATGAAATATATTCACAGATGGTCCCTAAACATAAGCAGCACGTACTGTGTATACAAGATAAGTCATTATTTAGTTTCTCTGGGTTTTCACATTTAACCTTTTAGGGAAAAAAAAAAAAGATGCCAGAAAAGAAATCTCAATGTTCAGGTGCTACAGCCCCAGTGATCCTTTGTGCAGCTGCGACTCCAGAGCTGTCTGATTCCTCACCTCCCGAGGCTGGAGCTGGCTTAATAACAGCTTTGTGGCTAATTTACAGTTATGCATGATTTTAGAGTTTCTTTTATTAGGAAGTTCACTTTATCTTGTTCAGGCCAGTGTAATATCTGAGAGGGGTCAGAGACCTTGTGCAGCCCGTGGTTCTCAAGATTGATGGCCAGGAAGGCATGTTTCTGCGACTCATCTTCCCAGCCGCTCCTGTGGTCTTATGCCAACCAGTTACACTGATTTCTCCGAGGTGCTTATGAAGTGCTCTTCAGAATCTGTCCCAGTCAGGCATAGGTGCTTGCAGGGAAGTGCAGAGCAAGTTAGTGACAGGAGAAGGTGTGATGGGTTTAATCTTCAACAGGGCAAGTTCAGGTTAGATACAAAGAAGCTCTTTACTGTGAGGGTGCTGAGGTGCTGGCACAGGGTGCCCAGAGAAGTGGTGAAAGATCTATCCCTGGCAGTGCTCAGCATCAAGTTGGATGGGGCTTGGAGAAACCTGCTCTAGTAGAAGGTGTCCCTGCCCATGGCAGAAATACTGGAACTGGATGATTTTAAAGTCCTTTCCAGCCCAAAACATTCTGTTATTCTATGATTCTATGGTTCAGTTACTCTTTCATAAGCAATAGTGAATGACTGTGGTTACTCTGGGGTCTCTGTGTTCTAGGGGTGCCTTTCACAGCCCCACACAGCTTTGTGAAGTTTACAGGACTTCACAGGGCAATCAGAAAGGGTGTGGGACCTGTTAAGCACAGATATCACCTTTTCCTCAGGAAATTCCTGGGCACTAAATTCCTGGAGTCTGGGCAAAGATGCTGGGGGAAATAACTCTCATACATCTACTCTGTTTTCATTCTCTTCCCAGAGTTAGCTCTAGTTAGCAATTGGCTATTGCTGAGACTTGTGTGGGTATCAAACACCATGTCTGGGAGCACTCAAAAAAGGACAGCAGATGCAGACGCGTTATTCTTTGCTTGAACTATAGCCGTAACCATAGCGGGTCCCTTTTTCCCCATAGGCATTAGTCTCCTATTCAATCTGCATCACAGGAGGTAATGGATGCAGTGATGGTGAACAGAGCTTTTACACAAAAGACACTGACTCATAGTCTTATCACTGGGCTCTCTTTTCAGATTTCTTTTGGATTCTGTGAAGTTTATTAGCTATTAATTTCTATTTTACATCATTTTATTTCTTCTTATTGCTGCTCAAAGGTATAAAGGTGGGAATATTTTTCATTTAAACTTAAGTTCTACATAACCACATGAAAAGAGGAACTGAGCAAGGTTGTTATTACTAAGCAAGAAATCAAATTTAGATAGACATAAATCTAGAGGGGGGAAAATGAACCAGCAAACCTAAATGGCTTTGCTCTTTATGTGAGTTTTCTAGGAGCCAAATCTATAAACCTTTATACAGGTTTGGTGGGAAAAGGAGAGGATCAGCTCCCAGAACTTTATGCTGGCCCCTCTGGGTGTGACTCTGCCCCAGATCAGTCACGATGAATGGATCAGTTGTGCAGTGGAAGTCCACCCAGACCTACAGCTAAAACTGGAGCTAATCCTCAATTAGAGCTTTTTAAATGTAGGACACCCCCCCCCCC